>CAEGAF010101663.1:0-29934 GCA_903067075.1 Micropoecilia bifurca
TTTGTATCTTACAAGGATTCAAGGCATTTCAAAGTGCTTTACACAATTTAAAATAAAAATAAAACAGAATAAGACAGAGTTTGAAAAAGATTTAAATAGTTAAAATCATTATTAAAAGTAAAAAGAAAGAATAAAAACATTCAGTTTATTCATAAGCAACTCTAAACAGCTTGGTTTTAATTTGAGATTTAAAGATACTCAGTGTTTCAGCAGTTTTACAATGCTCTGGAAGTTTGTTCCAGATTTGTGGTCCATAGACCACACATGGTCATGTGTTCTTCATTCAAATCTGCCAGGTGTCTAAAAAAATGTGTAAACTGTGTTAATTATTTTTGTAAGGATATTATTTTTCCTATTTTTATTCTTCGAAAAAGAAATTACTATGAAATATGCTTTCTTCTTTCTACTTTATTATTTTTGATTGTTTATTTGACATAGACAATGAACAAGTAAATGTGCCAGAGTTGATCAAAGACAATTTTCCACTTCGTCAGTGGAAACACACACTGTGTTTTATATGGCCTTACAATATGTTCTCCATAAGTATGATTGCCATTTAAAAAGCCTGTCACCTTAAACAGGTGAAAAGGAAATGGTGTAACCAGTTAAGCTTTTTAGTTGTTGTTGTAGACCACAGAAAATCTGAATTTTGAATTTGAAGTGTTACCAGATTTTCAAAATGAGCTGGGTCCCTGATAAAGGTCGCACCTGCTTACCCAACAGTACAAATGAGTCAGATTCCCATCTATTGAACCTGAGGAGAAATGTTGCTTTTGTAAACAAGATATCTGAGCATTTTAGATGTGTTCCACTCCAGTTTTCCATCTCTGTACAGTGGGAGTTTAATCTCATTCCAACTGACATATCCCCAGGCACTATTTTTTTTCCACAAAAAATGGAAACAAAGAATTTAAGACAGATTGAAGACAATTTTTTAGTTTTATTCTATTTTAATTTTATTTTTTATTTTTTATTCTTGTTCGGGAACATTTGGATATTTGGTTATCGCTTCTTCTCTCCTCTATAGTTGACAGTATTTGCCAGTCTTCCAGTCCAGTTTTACACAGATTATTTTATCTTATTTGCTGGGGTTCTGGCTGCACTAGCCATGGGGCTGGAGAGGGCTTTTATGGACTAATCCCCCACAAGCCAGTAATAACCTGTCAGTTCATCCCTTGCCAACCATCTTACCCTCACCCATCCTGTTACCCCCTATCCAAGTTTCTTTTTAGCCATACACAAACATACCAGAATGCCGCAAAAAGGCAGCGGGCCAACTGATAGAGCTTTGTGGGGATGAACCCAGGCTTGAGGCTCAGGACTGTGCATCCCAAATCAATCAGTTTTTTTTTTCTTTTTCATGGTCAATCAAGTCAATTTTTCATGAAAGTAACTACATTTTTTAATCTATATATTATACCAATAATTTATTATTGTTACTCTAAGAAACACATTTATTTCTAATTTCTTTTCAGTTTGGAAGGTGAGCGAAAATTATAATCACAAAAAAATGACAGCAATAATGGTGAGAATGGCTTTGATCCGTCTCAAATGTAAGATTAGATGCTAATCCTGGCAATTTTATGAAAATGTCATTCATATGTCTATCCACCATGGCATTATTGTCTGAGTGCAAATAAAATAGAAAAAAACAACAACAATGCATTGAAATGTCATTTGTTCTATTAGTGCACTGGATTAACCAATGGATTAGCATTTGCTCACATTTCTTTTTGAATATCTTCGAATAGGATTATATTTTCATTTTAACCTTATTCTGACAGAAAAGCAAATGAATAAGGCTTGTTTGCCCAACCCAGGCGCTTGTAGAGTTTTGCCTCAGTAGGAGCCTACTGCAGCGCTCACACGCTTTCATCTCATCCCTGCCTTGTCTGTCTGCCATACCTTCCCAGTTGGTTATTTTTAACATCCATTCCCTTGGTCTCATTTGGGCCAGATGGAGTATGCCCTGAAGCATGTGTTTGGGGCAAAGCTGCACTCCTGGTTAGCCTCTCTCACTAGTGGAATGAGGCCTGTCAGAAGACATCAGGGTGACTCATCTTGGGAGGATGTGCTAACACATCATTGCCTCAGACTTTTCTGTGAGGGTTGATCGTCCATGAACAATGCAGTCGCAAGCTCACACTTGACCGATTTATCATCTTGCCTTCGAAGTGAGGCAAGGAGGGAGAGAAGTAAGTTTTAATTCAAGAATGGAGATGTATTTTGTTTTTGGTTGCCTCCACAGAAACTGACAGGCAAGAGGCAGTTTGAACAGGGTCAGTTTTTATTTGTAGCAAGGATATGATCGGATCCTAAAATTTCTAGCACATAGAGTAGGTTAGTGTTTTCTCAGGGGAATGGGTAAGATGCTTTTCAGTATGTTTTTGCATACTAAACAAAGGTTTGGCAATGCCCCATGTAGGTCTAGAGGAGGTAGTGCATTTGTAATGGCACCTGTGGTTTTGGCAGGGAATTTTATGCAGGTTCTGGTTTGCCTCCTCCATATCCCATTGTGTTGACTAGACTGTGTGATTGCATTTTCTTTACTCTTATCATCCCAGTTTTGCCTTTATGAAGCCAATGCAGAACATCGACAGAACGTTTCTCTTGCTGCCTGAGCTTCCATGCACATGCATTTCAGAAACAGCAATCCAGAAAAAAAATTAAGTTGTGGGCAAAATTAGCCTAATTTAAGACATATTTTTTCTGGTGCAGTACATGCCAATCCTCTTACTACTTCCAAAAAAATAGTTTTATGCAAGGAGGGCAAGAAATCATGGCAAGAAATCAATCAGTCGATTATTGATCAATTCCATATTTCAGTAACAACACAGTTCAAGTGCTTTAATTTTAAAACATAAAACCAATAAGTCACAAAAACACCATGCAGACACCAAACGAATAATAAACGTTACATTTTATCGACTATCATCATCAAAAACATCAATACATATGTCCGTCCATCCATCCATCCATCCATCCATCCATCCATCCATCCATCCATCCATCCATCCAGTTGGGTTTAGAGGGGTGCTGGTCCCCATCTCCAGCGGTCAACAGGTGAAAAGCAGGGTACACCCTGGACAGGTTGCCAGTCCATTGCAGGCAATACACATCATATATGTTGGGTAATGTACCATTGTTTATGGTTCGAAGGTGATTCTAAACAGATTAATTATTTAAAGAATCTCAGTGTTTCGGCTCTTTGCCAGTTTTTTGTAAGTTTGTTCCAGACTTGTAGTGCAATGAAGCTTCTCCATGTTTGGTTCTGATTCTGGGTATGAAGATCAGAACCAGAAGACCTGATTGGTCTGGAAGGTTGATACAATAACAGCAGATCTTTAATGCATTTTTGTGCTAAGCCGTTCAACTTACAACAATATTTGAATCCTGCAATATTAACATTATATGACAGCAGTTCCTATAATGTTAAAGAGTTGCTGGTTCGAACTCCAGTCTTTCTATCTTAGTGATTTTGCTGTTTTGCCCTTGGGAAAACACATCACCCGCTTGACTTGCTGATGGCGGTCATAGGGCCCACTGGCACCAATTGAATCACAACCTCACTTCTGGCAGTCTGCCCCAGCTGTAGCTACAATGTGGCTTACCTCCATCGGTGTGCGAATGAGTGAGAATAAATGATTGTGGTTTAATTTGCTTTTATGTCCTTAGACTTTAAATCAGGCCATTGAACATTGTTACCCTTAAATTGTCAAACAGAAATGTATCTTGTATTGCAATGTTTTACTGCCAACATTGCACTTTGACAAAAGTGTGCAATTTGGAAAGAAAATTCAGTTTGTTGGACTTCAGAAAAAGAGGTCATGGTTTGTGAAACAACATGCAGCATTTCAGAAGAAGGACCTCATGCTAACTAAGAAGCACAGCAGTGAAAGTGGCATGGTTTGCTTTGCTGCATCAGTAGCTGTCCAACTCACCTTCATAGAATCTGAAATTAATTTCATCGAGAAAAATGTGAGAGCATCCATCTATCTATCCATCCATTCTCTTCCACTTACCCAAGGTCCTAAGAACTTTACAAATGTGAAACCCTATGAAAAATAAGCTAGCCAAAGCAGCACTACACCTTGCAACAGAACGATGAGCTAAAGCACACCAGTAAATTCACCAAAGACTGGGTGAAAGGTGGGGGTGATTGAAATTGATTGTTCATCCAAAAAGCCCCTCACAACTCCAGCTGTTAGATGTCTAGTTTTAAAATTTCACTGATAGCCAAACATATTTTGAGAACTCTGCTAATTAAATGTTTTCTTTCACATTTATTTATTGTGATTTACATAAACTGTCAGCCCTCATCCAAATAATATTGCTGCTGGAGGGGAATCACATTAAGTCAGTATTTTCAGGATGGATTACATTCAGGGTGCCAAATGAAGTCAGATATAAATGTTTGATACTATCCCTAAAGAAAGTCTATGTTAAGACTCATTACATACTTCACTTTGTTTCTAGTATAGCAAAGATAACAACAATCTAAAATGGTGGTGATGAAAAATATTTGGATCACTGCCAAAGGTTTACATAACTTTAAAGATTAACTTTTGTCTTAATTGCGCAGGCTTGCAAGTGTACTCCTTTTTTCCCTCATTTGTGATAGTCAACCTGGCCAAACACTTCAATTGTATTTGTGTTTATTTTTTGCTTTCTCACTGAGTGGACGTCTGGACTTGATGCAGTCATTTCACACCAAAGACTTTTATTTCTTGGACTAAAACCATTTTTCTTGAATGGTATGAAGGCTGACGATCTCTGTGCTGTATTTAGTTGTTTGAATAGTACTATTTGTAACCTTCAAGCATCCAGAACATTTCCCCATAAGATTAACCAGAGCTGTGGCATTCTACAATTTTTAATACCGATTTTTATATATATATATATACTTTTTTTTTATAATGTTACACAAGAAAACAAAGTGTATCAAGATTTTTCTTAAATTCTATCCAAAGGTGTGCCCCATGACAGTTTCATCTGGGCTTTTCCAAAGGCCTACAAATCTTAATGTTTGTAAACTTCTGAGTAATATGTAATAAAAAGCTCTTTAAATTTGTCTAGCAACTATAAATCTTTTCTTCTAGTGTTGCCAAAAGAGCTACAAGCAATAGCCTAGTTCCCTAGTTATCTATATTACTTTCCAGTGAGATTCTAGAAATATTCCTCACTGGGATTGACTTTCTTGTATTTTCTGTTTCGGCATAATAATGTACTTGAAGAGCTTACCAGCAAAAGTTGCAGTACAATTTCAGAACCATTTTCTATGTAATCACAAAAAACTATCAAATTTAATAAGAATACTGCAGGACTATTGCTATTCTTTTTTTATGTTTGTTTCTTTAGAAAGCATGCAATGAGAGATGGTAGAGCTCATGGAGATGCATAGAGAGTCATTTGTACACACACACACACACACACACACACACACACACACACACACACACACACACACACACACACACACACACACACACAAACACGCAGTAATATTTTGTGCCATAGCAGCTAGCAGAAGGACAGCATTTGGCCTAGGGGCACAGTAATACTGAGTAGAAGAACCTAGGGCAAGATGGTTACATTTTACTCTCATTTGCAATTAATTTGTGCCCTGGAGAACTGTCTATGTGTTCTTAGTGATCACACTTCTCATTTCTGAGAAATTCTACATACTATAGAATCAAGAATACACAGATGGCTGCTATATGAAGATTGAGGAAAGAACACACTCTCACTTGACCCAACCTCACTCTAGGACAGAGTCTCATATCTCATGAAACTGCAGTGGACAAATGACTAAATTCTAAAATTCTAAGCTAGGGTTTTTTATAAACATTTTCTTGTACTATTTAAGCTGTTTTCTGGAAAAGGTTGAAAGTAATTTACAAAAGTAACATATTATTTCTTAGCCAGGAGTTTTTAAATATATTTATTTTGTAAAAGGACTAGTGATGCAATAAGAAATTTTCAGCAAACTGAATGTTTTAGTAGTACCAGAAATGTTCCTCCATGAAAAATCAACAGTGAGTTATTTTTCGCACAAGTGTAATTTATTATAATGTGTGTGTTTCCTTTTCTGATATTTGATTCCCTCTGGGTGAATATGTTTATTTTGTCCATGAACTTATACTGTCATAGATAAATAATAAATTATTTTCAAACCTATCGGAAAGGTGGAATTTTATTGTTGTGGAAAAAAATGTGTGCAGGTCGTGCCAGGAAGAAAATGGAAGAAAAACTAAATAAGAAGTCAGACACTTTAAAATAAAGTGAAGTAACAAAATTGGCTACATCCTTCGTCACCAGACATTATCACTGTCCATGATGTTAAACAATGAGATGTTTCATGAAGTACTTATTTTTATAGTGCGGCATCATAAGCATTTGACATGTCTACAGTCACCAAACCAACTGATTTATACAGCAGGCCAACCAGCCTGAGGGAACAATATCCTGTACTTCACCTCACTTCTGTCTTCCTCATTAGAACTATGATTGGCCTGGACATCCCTAGAGATAGCCATATTAAGGACCAAAATACCAATGGCCTTCTGTCTCCAAGATGACAGCCGGTTGTCTGAGTTTATAATCTAGCAGTGATCTCAAGCAATCTAATGAATCAAATCACCATCATTCACTGTTATAAGTCCTTCTCTTTTGGCATTAACTGTCCGCTCTGCCCTCAGGCCGAAAGAAATGAAGGGGTGCAGACAGGAAGATGGATCTTGTTTTTCAGAGGGTGGCAAAAGAGACGAGAAGATTGAAAGAGAAATTCTGCTGCAGCCTCATTTTTTGTAGAGGAGGATAAAACAAAGAGACTGTTTCTTTAGTGTGCATAAAAGTGCACCCACTGCTGTTAAAATGTCAAGTTTGTGTAATAGAAAAAAACAACAACTGACTTTAATAAATAATTTCAAATTTTGGTTTTGAAAAAGATGTGACACATAGCATGTACCAGTCAAGCTTACTATAAGACAAAAGAGTGAGCTGCTATATCACGTTATGTAAAAATAATCTGTCATCCTTAAAATGAATACATTGTTGAAGGACCTTAAACACTTTTAAAAGCCGATTAACCTAATAAAATATATTAGCTGTCTGAAGAATTTTTATGACATCTCACTCATGTCACCCTCATTATGTGTCAACAACAACCCTGCACATGCCAAAATCATTATTGTGCTTTTTATGAAATATTGTGGTAACAATTTCATGTTCAAGGTTTTTTTTTTTTGTTTAAGTAGTTTTTGGCAAGGCAATTGAAAATCTTAACCTACATATCAAGAATCCAAGTATATCAAAGTAAACAGAAGAATAGCTTCACTCTCGTAAGGACAGGAGTTTTTCTCAGTGTGATAGATTCTGAGAAATCTCAGTGAGAAAATGTGTCCCAACCAATATTGGAATGATGGTAAGAGGCGTTTAATAGAAATATCAGTTTAATAGGCATTGACACGTTTGCAATGCGGTTATTGCTAACAGATATGTTACATTCTTACAGATAATTTGTACAGTATGACGCATTAGAGGTGGGAAAAGTTTTTTTTGTTGAAAGTCTCAAACTTTTAAAAGAGATGTGTACACTTTTGAGAGCCACTACATCTTACCCTGATGGAACTGTGCCAGTACTGCAACTATAAACCACCTAAAGATTATTGTGTCTGCCACCTTTTACTGTATCTGGAAGTTAAAAATAATGCTTAGGTATGTCCTGTGGTGTCTTCATAATCAGTTCCTCTGACGTATCTTAATGCCACATATCGACTGGAATATGTCTCTATTACCCCACTCATTAACCTCATGATGTCTCATTAGGATTTTAAGAAGATGATCTATGGTAAGGAGGCAGACGCAAGCCAAAAAAAAAACAGAAGAGGAAGTTGCTGTCACTGGGTGGACAGTGGTACAGAGAGCTTGAGAACTAGCCAGCCAGTCTGCTATTGATCTATGTGGATTAGGAGGTTCTTGTCTTTGCGGGGCATCTTCCTCAACTGACAGATTATTACAGGCTTTGCTGGGATTTGGACCTTGAAAAGACTCCCAGCACAATAACTTTGTAAGGCAGAGACATATCTAATAAGATACCAATAAGCTCAGAAAGAGAGAAAAATGGAAGAGAGGTAAAGAAAGGATTTTTTTGGAAAGCTTCCGGCAATGGGAGGCAATCTAATTTCTTTCCCTCTCTTCCCACTTTTTTTCGATCATTCCTGCACTCTAATTCTGCTTTATTTCTGAAATTGCACAAGTGGGATTTACAAAACAGATTGACTCCTTTTATTAGTTCAGCAAGTCATTACACATGCATAGTCTTTGAAGCTGGATTGTTTTTTTTATTTCTACTGTATGCTGTATGTTGTACTTGCTGCTCTACAGCGAAACTACAAACTGGCACTTGAATGACCTCCGATTTTACTGATCAGGGTTGATAAGAGAGACAAACTGTCAAGGGCCAAGTCCAAACTGCACCCACTCTGCATCCAATCCTCAATCTGCACACAGAGCACACGGTGTCAGCCAAATACGGCAGAAGGAGATGAGAATTCTGTGCCAGGCATGTCTTAGTACATAATTAAGGCTCTGGCTCAGGAATGGCAAATCAGCTTGCTTCATTTCCCAAAGGAGTTATGAGGAGAAGTTTAAAAGGATAAAGGAAACCAAGGTACTTTATTTTTATCTGTCTCCTGCTAAGTGTTTAGAGGCTTTATAAAAGACAAAAATGTAGTCTCTGTGTCCCAGTCAAAGACCTACCAGAAAGTTTTGTAGCAGAAGTTGCTCTGCAATCGATGGTTGGAATAAATGATAGGAGATCAAGGACCTGGAGCCTTTGAGTTATGGTTCAAATCAACACTGTGGTCAAAACATGGACGCCTTTTGGAGTTCTGGTGCTTTTTCCGGGTTCGCTGTGTACAGAATTCTCTCTTTCATTTTTCCCTCTCCCTCTTCACCCTCTCTTTTTTTTCCCCTCATCAGACTTCAGCCTGCTCTGATGATGCCCTAAAGGAGAGCATGTGTGGGTTGCATACCAAGTAGCAAGAGGCAGCTTTAAAAGCAAACGTCCAAAGAAGTCGAGAGGCGGTATCAAACACGTTGCTGAATATGCATATATAAATGACCTGCTCAGTAATCGCGAACAACCGAGCAGCAGCTTTTCTAGGGGCTGTTTTGACACTGCTGGGACATAGCCCCATTAGTCTCACAAATATGTCTTTCATATCAGTGGTTTGGAGGCATTTCTGTACACATGCGTGGGGAAATTTAGATTGTGTTCTACAAGCAAAACGCTTTCATTCCTGCATAGGCTTGAAGTAGTTTGTTTCTTCAAAGGGTCACAAACTCTGATTACAATTTGCTATTCTGCCTGTGCAATGCTTCAGCTGTGCTGCATTTTACATGCCAACTTTCACTTCTTGCCTGTTTGTTTTACCTGCACAGGAACTTAATGAACATTTCATACAATGTGTTGTAGAGGTGCACAGTGTAAGCAGTACAAATTATGGTCAGAGATTAAATTAAACATATTTTGTCAGTCAGTGCAAAAATATATTGTAAAATACAGTGTGTTCATTCTGGAACTGTAATTGTGGAAATATAAGATGAACAACATACAAACTTAAAGTTTAGCTGTTAAAAAGTTCAAATGTTAAATTCATAAAGATATGAATGTGTCTTCATGAAAAGGAGTAGAACTCAAACAAATTAAGTACATTTGATCTGGGTTCTTGTCATAGCTTGATAATAGCTCAGTTGATAGTAATGCATGTAGCACCTACAGTTTCCTATGCAAACAGAATGGCCAAAACCCAAATCACCTCTTCAAAAACTGCTGGACTAATAGAAACCTTGGAAAAATATCCCCCATCAAGTTGGCCGAACTGATGTTGACCGGATCATATCAGAATAACTAATGGTAAGTCAAAAAATACAAAAAGAATCAAGACATTAAACACAGAATATGTAAACATAAAATAGTTCACTTTGTATAAAAAGTAGGGCCAGGACTTTAACTTGTTAATTCAATCCTTTTTTTTTACATATTTCTTAAGGCTGCCACTATTTCATGAGAGTATAAAATATGAAAAGAATACTTCCTTTGCATTCCCCCTGTGGTCCTAGTGCCATCTGCCAAAATAGACCACTTTCACTCCGAAACAAACAATCAGGGCCAGAAGTAAGGTCTTATTAGTGTACTTAGCACATAGTGTTTAAACTTCTGACTTTGGAAAAAAAAAATCTCTGAAAAATAAATCTCAGTCTGGCTTTTAGAAAATATTAATAAATTGGTAATCCTAGCTTACCTTTAACAAAAACAGGAACACAAAGAAACATATTTTTATAAAGTGCATATTTGGTTTCAACTCGGACTTCTGCAAACTCACGCTGTCCAACTTGCGCAATACAAATCTAGAGCACTTGTTGTTTACCTTATTTAAATATTTACAGATTGCTCACACCTCATTAAAAGTACCAAAGAGGCAATACTGCCTAAGGCCATAAACCTGGGAAACCAGTTAAAAAACCTGTTGGCAATAAGTGCAAAACATAATGAGCATTTGTGCTTTTTTAATATTAATGCTTTAGATATCTGTGCCTCAAAATCACAGATTTTATCAAAGGGTGAAGAGTCACAGAGAGTGGGACAAATTAAAGATGGAAAAGATGAACAATTTACTAAGTATGAAAATATCTACTGTGCTTAATGCGTTTTGTCTCTTTTTCACTACTTTCTGCCAAGGGCACATGGCACCATGTATTCTCATTTTGGGTCTTCATAATTGATAGGGCAGGGAATCCAAAATCAGTTATGTTTCCCTTTTGTGGCACCAACATCCAGACACGTGTCTGTGCTCAGACACACTTAACATCTTTTGTAGATACTGATGGCAGCTTCAAACAACATTTCTATAGGGAACACAGCATCACATCAGCATGCCTGCTCCATGTGATATGAGACCTCTACCCTCCTGTCAAACAGATAATACCTATTTTCCCTGGTTCACAGAGAAAAAGAAAGATTCAGGCGCTCTCTGGCACACAGTGGGGGCTGAGTGTCATTCCTAATCTCCACAATGTAAAACTTGCTCTATGTCTTGACCAGTCTGCCTTTCAGGATGAGACACCAACACTCTCCAAACGCCCTGCTCTGTTGAAGACTTTCTCAGCATCTTCACACGCTCTGAGTCTCACCCACTCCCCATGTGGCCAGCTCCTCTGTGCCAGCGCTGACAGTTAGGCCCATGTACTGAAAGACCCCAGCAGAGTGCTCTCCTCGGAGTCGGGCTGTTTAGACACTGATAGATGCCTTTGCTTTCTTGCTTTCCGTGTTGAGCTCTTTCCTTCTCTAGATTTCACTGCATTTAAAACCCAGCATTCTGTTTACTGTAGGATTACTGCTTTTGTATGTTTCAAATTTGACAGCTGCTTCATTCAACTCCCCAGTGTGGAGGCTGCGCGATAAGGCCGATATGGGTTTCTAATCTTTTCCCCTGCCTAAATCCTTTCCGAATCTTCTATTTCATTCTCCCTCCCCATCGTTCCATGCTGTAAGATTACAGCGTTTTCCAGCACAACTCTTGGCTTTTGGTGCGGAGCTGCTGGAACACTGGTGGGACTGCTAATGAAGGAGCTGCTCCTTTGACAGCTGTTGCATCTGACGCAAAGGTTCCTGTATTAAGGCCGCAATCAAACAGCTTCCACAAGCATATCTCCCTGTATGTGGGTGTGTGCAGCGCACATTGACAGCGTGCTAAAAATAATTGGGTGACTGGTAAATATCACTCAGAGAAGACGAGCTTGATCTTTTCTGTAGGTTTTATGGAGGATGTTGTACGGGAACAAAGCTGAAGTATTAGAATGTATTGACCAGGAAATACATTTAATGTTTCCTAAAGTGTTATTTCCATTGTTCGTTCCCTGATTAATTCAGGGAAGAGCCCAAATATTTTGTGTTGTGTGCCTCTAAGGGCCCCCAAAGCCTCAAAACACGGCATCACAGACTGACTAAGACTTCTATTCAGAGGAGGCTTCAGGGAAACTGATGGGTTAATATTGGTACAGTGGCAGTATTTACCGAATACACATTCATCTCAGCTTCTAGGACTTATGACTAATGTCTTAATTCATAGAGCATTAGATGCTCTATGAATTTCTTACTTCTCCAAGGACCCAAACACGGGAAGAAGTAAAACAACAGAAATATCAGAAACTTTTTGCTAATGGCAGTCATATTTTCCTCTCTGCCTTTCAATACCAGCAGATTCTTAGAAAGGAATAAGTGTTAATAAATAAATAACACTGCAACGTTTTAAATTGATTTTCTTCACTCATCCTCCTCGTCTATATGAATAAAAACTCTCCCGCTTTATAATCGTGACTTGTTATGATGTAGCTCTTGGCGGTTTTAGCTCTTGTTTGCTTACTTTCACCTGTTCAGTGTTTGCTCGGGGTTGAGGAGTCTAATCTCTCGCTTGCAGATGTGCGCTTTGTGAAATTTGTCAATGCGTCCTTTAGCCGTGTGTTGCCGAGACACCTCAGCTCTTTTGAGACACCATCAAAAACGCAGAGAATGAACCCCCTCACAATAGACAAAAAGAAAAAAAAAACTTTGCAGAGTGTGAGCCTCTGACAAGTGTCATATGTGCCCAACACATGTGTCATTCGGGTGATTTAGGCGGCTCAAACTCCTTTAGTGAAGAATAGAGAGATCCATATTCCAAAAAAGCATTTCTTTCTGTCCGGGGGATTTTTGCAGACCAAAGTTAGCGCCTGTGTGCAGAAACTTTTAGAAACACCTAGCAAATCTTGTTAAACAAAACACTTGTTGGAACATAACAGGTACATTGATTCATTAAACATTTTACTTACTTCATGTGCTAATTGGTGTGAACACCTGCAGGCATTTTCTCAAGGTTGTAAAGACAAAACCCCAGGATCTTCAACCTAGCAACAAAATAAAAAGTGAATGTGTCAATTTTGGTAACAGTCAGTAGAAAAACTGCTGTCTTGTTGTGCATTTTATGCATAAATTAACTTCTTCATTGCAATAATTATGAAGAGGAAAAGCATCAATCACTAGGGAACAGTAAAAATGAGCTCATAAAGTGAATAAATAAATATTGAAAAAAAATGGTGTCAAAATTACTGGATGTTGATTAAAAAAAACGTTAAGGACTATCCAACCAATATGAACTCTGTTCAACATTTAGTGTTTAGTGTTTAGTTATTATCCAGGCAACACTGCTACTATGTCTCCTATCTGCCATACTTAATAACAGCTAAGACTGTATCTTTCAAGCTGTTTTTAAGCAGCTTTTTCCAATGTACAAACATAATTAATTTGAAAAAGTTGCAACTGTATTGTGATAGCAATGACGTTTTGTCATCAGTGAAAATATAGATCAAAGTCAATTTTTAAACATTAATTTATCCATTTAGTCTTGCTAGTGTTGCAGCTACTACGTCTTGCTATTCCACACATGCACAGATGCACTTCTTTGGCTGTGGAAAAAAATAGAGTGTCTGGATACACAAGTAGAATTGGAGACACATAATGTCCCAGCCAAGACTCGAACAGACAACTGTGAGGCAACAGTGCTAACCACTGTGCCTCCATGCATGTACCAGGCTTTTTGTTCATATTTTATACCAGAAATATAGCTTTAGAGAGGCTCTAATCACTTTATGAAATGTAGACTGTACTCCAATGTTTTACCTTGTTTGAGAAACTGGTCTTGCTGTTATTTTTGTCACATATTAGTTTTATATTGAAACAATGGGAGTTATATTTTGCTACCTATTGTATAAACTGAATATAGAAGTTGCTCATCTTGTATGGTCAACTGGGAAATTAGACCACATCTCTAAGAACCGTGTAATGGAAATAACGTAGAGTGCGACCAAAAAGATTGAAATACAGATTTACAAGGGAACAAATCACATTAAAAGTTTTGTGGTTAAGCGAGAGTTCTTTATGCACATGCTGAACTTGGAGTGCACATGCTTAAGCCTACTTCTCACTGTGTGCAATAGGAATATTATTCCAAATGTGATATGTAAGTAGAGAAAATATGATTACCATAGGTAAAACATTTGGACATTTTGCATCCTCAGCTTTGGCAAATTGTATCTATAGTCAGTTTTCTATCCATCTATCCATCTGTGTCAGTCTAGACCTGCTTAATCTAATTTAAGGGAAAGTCGGAAGCTCTTCCAGCAGTTCCTGAGTGAAAGGTGGCATGCCCAACTGGGCGGGTAAGCAATGCATTGCAAGGCAAAAACAGACAAGTGACATGCTCACTTATGAATGCACACACTTATATCAAGGGTCAACTTGCTGATGCCAGCGCTAATGTTTGTCTAGCTTAATAGACAGTCTGGGCTTTCTAAAATTTCTAAAGGTAAATTAGCAAACAGAAATTGTGAACGTTGATGTTTATTTGCTGTGCTGTTTTTAGAATTGCAGTCTGTCTGTAGTGTCAACAGTGGCAGCTGAAGAAATGAATGAAACTGTTCGGTGGTGTCATGCTTCCAAATGTAGCTTTCTGAACAAGTTGGAGACAACTCCAACCATCCATAAAGTAGTATTCTCTTCGAATTTGTAGCAAACCAGTTAGGATCTGCAAACAAGAATCTAATTTTAGTGAGACTCATTAGTCCTTTCATCTGACATAATTCCCCTAAAGTTTCTGTCTGTAGAACTGTTAGCTAAAGGTGCTAGAGTTCACTGAAGGAATGGCTAGAAAACATTGTTGGTTTACTTTGCAGCTTGTGTCTTCACACGCATTGCTATGTTCCCTGTTGAGCAGAACAGGTGTGTTGGTGCCTCTGGGTTTTACATTTCTGCTCAATTATACAGAGCAGAAAGTTGTTTATTTCATCTTCATTATGTTTTTGTTTCATTTGAAAATATACCTATTTGTCTCTGTGTCTTCTCCAGTGATGAACTTTTCAGTGTTCCACTCACATATATATTGTTTCATGTCTCATCTCATACAGCATACGATGAGACTTTAGCAGGTTTTGAAAAAAAGCTGGCTTGTCCATTTTGCTGTTTCCACAAATAGTCAATATTTCGTAACTCACAAACTAGGTTTTAAAGAATTTAATCAGATTAGACCGGTCTCTATATTGCAGTTTTAGTAAATATTGTAAAGCAAATTAGTCCTAATGCCCAAAAAGGAGAAAAACTAATATGGGGGTATAAATAAAATTCTTTATTTCAAGACCTTTTTGCTCAGTATAGATCAATCCAGTTCAGTTTTGAATGGTGCTAGTATTTTAGATTTTGAATGATAAATCACCTTTTGTCATCCAGATTTCTTAAAAAAATGCTGAAACAATCGTTTGCAATTCCTGTCCTGTTAGTTGCTGTTTCCTTAGGCAAGCAAAGGATTTAAAAGTGCTGAGGGCTTTTTCAAAGCCACTATCAAAATCCAGTGATGCTGACATCATTTGGCTTCATGAAATGGGCATCACTTTGATAAGAGATATTCTCACTTTATTGTAATAAAGTGTAATTCACCACCAGCTGCATATGTTTAATTTTAAGTGTTTTATTTACATCTTTGAAACCAGAACTACTTAAAGATTGCAGTATCAGTTTCATAAGTTATTGTCTTAAGATAATAACTTATGAAACTGTTATTATAAGTTAATAAGCGTTAGCTGATAACTGTTATTATCAGTTAACTGTTATTAAACGTTAACGGATAAGGTTAAGCTATTTAGCTTAAGCTATTTAGCAAGGTTAAACTAAATAGCTTAACCTTTCTAAGCTGTTTAGCAAGGTTAAACTAAATAGCTTTAGCAAGGTTAAATAGCTTAACCTTGCTAAATAATTTAGCAAGGTTAATCTATTTCATGTCTTTTACCCTAATGAAATATTTTAAGGATACAACTAAATAAGGATAACTAAGTAATATTTGTTTTTACAATTTATTAAATTTTAAAACTGCAGAAATTCTCACCTATTTTCTGTGCATCTGATCTCATGTGCCACAGTGAGAATCAAGTTTCTCTTCTCTGTTCACTGTGTATAAAGTATATGATTTGTATGGATGAGGTTGTATGTACTCAGGTTACACCAAAATAATCCTGGAAGACCTTCAGTATAAAGTGTTGTTTTTATTTACAAATGAATCTTTATTCAATAACCAGCCAAACTTAAAATAAAACACAATATAACACATGGGGAATAAAGGGCATATGTTTTTTTCCTTTTAATTTTTTATAAGTTAACATTTAAAACCTATGCAATTAATGGGGCATTTTCAAACAAAAGTGACTGTTTCTTATACCTTTCACACTCAAACGTAGATAATCAGGATCTCTAGTCTGTGAGTGACAAAGTAAGCAGACAATTTATTTCTGAGGTTAAGAGAGTAATTTAACATAGAATAATATTTTCTGGTTAACAGGAGAGCAAAAGCAATTTACATAAAAATATTGTAATGAAATAAAATAAGATAAGATACTAGAGTTGCTTTTCCAGAAGCTGGAAGAGTCACATTCTTTTCCATCTGCAACTCTGAGCATAAATTTGATTTTTAATTCAGAAGGCCTAAAAAAATGTATACTAACAGACACCAAAATATACTACTCTGCTGAGCTGCTTAATCATTAGGGAGGTCGTAGAAAATACTACATTTTAAGGTGGCAGTATACCAGCGTAAGCTGTTTTCCTGGTTGTTTAATACATAGGGTATTGCTCAACTATTGCCCACCAATGACATGGAGTAGCAGCTAAATTCCACACAAAAATGGCACAAAAACAGTTCTGACTTCAGTGCACTGAAATTCATTATTATATATATAAAATACATAACTAATAAGTTCTAAGTTGGTCAATTTTAAAATAATAATTTAGGCAATTTTATTTTTCTTTCGCATAAATTTTAGTAGAGGTAGCATAAATGTGCTATCTCTGCTAAAAGCATACCTATTTACTACCTCTTCTGGAAGTAGAGATAGTAAATTCCTACACTTTATTAATTTAATAGGAAAACTTACTATTAACAACTTTAAAAAAATCCTATTAGTGTTTAATTAATTAAGTGAAATTATTTTTTTCCTGTCTCTCTAAAGTCAACCATTGGGAGTTTGCCTTTGCATTCACGGATACTCTAGATGTCTTCCACTGTCCACCATACATGGTGGGTTAATTAGCCGCTCTTAGTTGACTTTAGGAGTGAATGTGTAGCTATATGGATGTTTGTCCTGTGTGTCCCTGGACTAAGGAACCTGTCTATTCACCCCTGGAGATGGACTCAAGCCATTACGCGACCCTGACCAAGATTGAGTGAGCAGAGAAAATGGATGCCTGGAGTTCTACGGCTGATCGTGAAGCATAACAAGCACGCCTCAGGAAAGAAGAACTCCTTTGGATCCCGACTTAATGTAGGAAAAAGCAGGCCAGACTTTAGTGAATCCTGCCGGCTTTCGTCTCAGGCAATGTCTCACATTCCTCCTGCTGCATACTGCACAGCTGATCACGAGTGCCATCTCAGGTTTTCCTCTGTTCCCAGGAAGTGGGAAATGTAATGATAAGGTTCTGCTGATGAAATACAAAGAAGAGTTTGACTTTGGGTTTATGCTGGCCTTCATCTTTTAGCCTGCAATTTAAGGGGGCTGGTGTAATAGCTGTGCCTCAAATGTGCCAGTCCAAATAACAGTTCAGCTCTGAATTTTAATAACAACGTGGATCAATAGGCAACAGATAAATGTGCAAGAGGCTCCACAAGTTTTTTTTCTAATCTGGCCTCAGTTTACTACCTCACTATATGCATCACTTTTGTGCTCTAGCCAACATTTTTACACACAGGGGTTAAAGTTCCTGAATTAATGCTCTATAATGATTCTTGCTGTGCTGGACAAAGAGTGAAAGCCTCTTTTCGGTTCCATTTTGAAACAATTTTGTGTTGTCTCTCTAAAGTGCATAAACAATGAATATAAAATGTGTACACAACAGATCTTGGAAGTTCTTGGATACTTTGGTACAGTAACTAAAAGTAGTTTGAATAAATTACAAAAAAATGTGAATAAATGTAAGAGCAGTTGACATTAGCCTTGGGTATTTGGCAAAAGTCCTTCCGCTGTAAGGACGTAAACAAAGAAAACCTCCAGGGTTGGAAAGCAAAACACTAGTTTTGAGAGGTGACTGATTTTAGCAGTTTTCAACCACTCAAACTAAAAAGGTCCATATTCACTAGATACAATGCCTATTACTAGACAATAAGTATGGGGGGATTTTTCTGCCATTATCCAAGAGCACACATTTTCAGTCTGAGAGCAGAATTTCAGGTGTTGTGTTCTCAAAACTTTTAATGCTTTTGCTTACATGTTCATTTTGAAAGCAGGGCTTCATGACTTTCTTCTCAAAACTTGTAATGCTTGTACTCAAGATTTCTTCAACTACCATAAAATTGGCTTAGTGGGCATAGGTTGGCTGAGCTAAACTTAATTTTTGTTTTTTGTTTCCAAGTTTGCCTAAAATTTCTCTAAAATAAACTACAAAGAGCAACACTGAAGGTACACTTGGACCTCATCCATACTGTAAAGGATTTGTCTATTTGGAATGCACAAAAGAAGAAACAAAAATGACAGAAAGCATATGCCCAAGTTCTGTTAAAAATTTGAGAGAATGGTGGTAAAAATAAATAGATATTTACATATTACATAGTATGATTGTATTCTGGTAAATATTTTAGCAGCATAATCTGTTCATTGACAGCAAGATACCTTCTTGAAATCAAAGATAATTTTAAGTTTATTTAAAAAAAAGTGAAGTGTCAGTTAAGCATGAACTGCATTAATCTTATTTCTGCATTAAAAATGATGCTCATGTGTGGCATAAATGAAAAGAAGTGGCAGTTTGTAGTTAGTGATTGAGAGGTCCAGCTGCTACAGTATTTGTTTTCTTACTTACTCTTGTTAACCATGCCTGCAAAAAATCTGTTTAGATCGCTAAGAAATATATAAAACCAACCAGACGTTTTCATTTTTATACCAAATTTAGACAAAATGTGCCTAGACGTTTTTGCACTGTTGTCAATAATGTTTGGATTATTTGCTACCTAAAAATGTTCACTGGAGGAGAGGATATGAGGTTAGATTGTGTTTTCAACTATAGAGCCTTAACTTCAAATCTCAGATACAGGCAAGTTTTTTGCTTATTAGAAAAAAACTATTGTAGTGTGTCTCCTTTATACATTAGAATTTCTAGAATGAAATTAATTTCAAGAAAAACAACAAATTCTATCTCAGATTAAAAATCACATGCTAAAATAAACTGTTGCTCATTGCCAGTCGTAATTGTAATTCTATTTTTTTAACGCAAAAATTAATTGCATGGAGACGTTTACCCCACTGGCACCTTTTGTATGAGTAAAGAAAGAGCTGATGTGCACTTTTGGTGCAGATTCTAAACTCTGCTGTTTCGTGCACTTGTCTCATCGCCGCACTCGGTCACTTTTATTCTAATCCAAACTCTCCTCCCTCTCCCCTTCGCCACCACCTTCACTGCCTGACTGCCCAGCCTCTTTTGTGCTCACCCACCCTGTAGTCTCCTCCCTCCCTCCTTCCCTCTCTCCCCCTCCAAACTCAGCACCTTGTGGGGGTGCGTTCTCCCTGCAACATTTGTCTCTCGTTTGAAATGAAGAGGAAATGCCTCCCCGTGGGCTCACAAGTGGCCCATCCTGGGGGCCGGCTGAGATTGATGCCTGTGATCCAGCTGTGCTGATTTACTCCCCGTACCCGCGGGGGAATGGGAGATTACACTGTGCTCCGCTGGAGAGGACACGAGGCAGACGAGGGGAAAAAAAGTGGAGAGGGAGAGAGGGAGATATAGTAACTGAGTTAAGGAGACAGAGAGAAAGAGACAGATGTCATAAGGTAGATGAAGTCCTGAGGGTCCTCTTGTAGCACTCCATCTTCTTGTTCCAGACCGTGCCTTTCATTACCTCTCGGCATAAGTGTGCTACAGGAGCTGCATTTAATGATTACCATTCACTTTCCTCTAATTGTTGGAGGGGTAGAAAGAACCCTGACTAAAGCTCTATGAATGATTTACACATAGGGCTTGTAATGTAAAAATGAAAATCATTACATGAGTCTCAAGCCAAGAGAACAGCAAGGAAACAAAACAATGTCAGAGTCACAACTCAGGATGTTTATTGGCATCCGATAAGGCAAAAAAGAAAGAAAAAAAAAAAGAAACATGCCTCAGCTGACCACTCCCTCGCGGTGCCAGAAACGATCTATACTTGCTATCACAGCATTGATTCTAACATTATCCTCTCGGGGTCACCTGTTTTCAGCCGGCAGCGGCGGGTGTCCTGAATGCACCTTGCTTCATCATTAGTTCATTGACCCCTCCTCTGCCATCAACTTCAAATTGAATGCAGTGATTGATCATGGGTCATGGACGAATGATAACACTATCAGTTTAGCTGATACTCTGACCGCACGTAATCTATTTCATTGTCACTTCATGCCTCTAATGTCCATTACGCATCCCTGAATTAAATGTACCAATAACCTCCACAAACAAAAACAGCCTACTTTGTTTTGATGACGTCCTGAATAAAAGGTAATAAAAAGAAAACTTTTGATTTTATTGCAAAATATGGCACCAATGGATTTGTGGCTGCTGCATCGGTACTTCTAAGAACGCTTGTTAAAGCTGAATGACTTACTTTATCTAAATGAAACATAAATAAAACATGTCACTCCAACCAAGTTTATTTATTGTTTGCTTTGTAATGCAAGCATAAATGTTGAATGTAGATTAATCTCTGCTGGCGGTAAAAGACAGGAAAGAAAGGTTTTGTTTTGAACATTTATTGACACTTTAAATCTTGCTGTCTGCTAGAACATAATCCCGCTGGCTGCAAAGAAAATGCACTTTTCCCTTTGAGAGTTTTACTCCAGTAAGTTTTATGCACTGGATTTATGGTTTTGGAGAAATAAGCTGACAGCACACTGCCTGCTCTGCCCATTTCACCTTTAACAAGATAGATGCTGGTGCTGATGTAGTTCCTCAGAGACAAGGTTGCACACAAACACTCTATGAACAATAGTTACATGTGTTATATTGTAAGGATGTGTATGCGTGTGTGTGTGTATGAGTGCACAAGTACATCACAATCTGGATGGGCATTTAGATTTGGGCTCGTTCATGTCTCCAGATTTAATGCTTTTAATTTAATCAAGTTATCTGTGAAAGGTTTTGCGACCTTTCAGAGAGGACTCACTGGTTTGTCAATGGCTCACAGGGCATTGATTTGGTGGCAGAGGGAACAAATGACCTGTTGGATCTTGCTGTGCATGTCATGCTTTCACAAGGCAAACACTCCCCACCAGCTTTGTCAGTTCTGCAGCTGGCAGAGAGTTCCCAATGTGCCCTGTTCATCTCGCAGCGAGGGTTTAGTGCCAAGGTCTGTTGAGTTGACGCCGCATCGAATTGCTTGCCTGCAGCTTTGTTCAGCAACTCAAGACAAAAGTCAACATTTGGAGCAATATCAGCATATATTTTAAATGTACCATTGACACCAGATATTTACATACACTTTATAAAAAGACACATAACATTTTTCTTTGACTGTTTGACATTGTATAAGACTTAGTGTTACCAAAATTATTTCCATTTAGTTAACTTTTTTGTTTTTTTTGGAAAAAAATTATAGCTTCCCAAAAATTAATTAGTTTATAATAGTGGTGTGATTTAATAAAAGAAAATATTATCAAGTTAATTCCAGGGTCTGTAAATAGTTTATCACAAATGATCACATTTTAATATTTGTTGTTTTGAATTGGTTAATTACATTGTTCAGCCATCAAACTGGTGCTCAGAGTAAATATAATCATACAGTTTTTAAGCGTTTCATAAAGATGGGATCGTTCACATGTAAAATGTTGATGCCAATATTAACACAATGTCTGTGCTTGTTTCAACATGTTTGGAATTGAGATGGTATCTTAGACTTGAATAGCAGTGGTAATAAACCAGCTCCCATTTGCACTATGTGTACACAAAAATAGTCCTTTTAAAGGAAAAATTGACCCCCAGTGGGGTAAGAGAAGCAGCTTTGTAGACCATCATTGTTGTTTGTGCGACATCCAGACTTCTCTGTGAACAGACCCTATAGTCACCTGGTAACTAGCTTAGTGTTTTGCTTTGGGTCAGGATTCTTTTTAAAGACCAATTTATACTCAAATATTACCTTTCTGGTTGATGTCCTGAGATGTTGCTTCAGTATAATGATCTCTCCTGTTGATGCCATCTCTCTTGGGAAATACTCTCTTCCCTCCTGCTTCATTAAAGCTCCAAAACATGATACTGTCTCTCCTCAAAGCTTGGATAGTGTTATCATGCTTACAAGCTTCTTTTCAAATGTACCTCATCTCAGTATTTCAATTTTAACTTCTTCAGATCAAATACCATGATTTCACAAAATGAAAGTCTTTGTTCTTGAATGTACTTTAAAACCATAATCTAACTTCGTGCTGCTTCTGGACTAAGTCTTTCCTTTTTGTCTATCTGTTTGGCTTTTTGATTCAAATACAGGACTTACTACTTTGAACATTCTCCACCTTCTCAAGGTGTTTTGCTTTTGTTCAAGATGCACGTCACACTAAAACATATTACTGTCTGTGACAAATAAATCGGCTACTTAATGAATGGCATGATGGATAAACATCCCCATGGTGTTTATTCTTGCACATAATTGTTGGAAGAAAAAAAAAACCAGCATCTTCAGGGAGCAGAAAATTGTACCCAAGGCTGTAACAGACTTTGTGGAGGTATACCACTTTCTTCTTGCCAATATTTGTTTTATTTTTCATTTTAGATTTTTTTCATGTAGTTTTCATGTAGATGATATAAATGTCTCTACATCCCTAATTAAAAATATTAAAAATGTTTTCCAAAAATATTAACCACTTATTTGGGCATTTAGTAAATATGATTAACTTTTGTCATCTACACTGAACTACACAATAGATGAGATCAGCTTCACATGTAAGTATCGGCCGATCACCCAAAATTATCTGTATACCCTAAGAACAACATATCAATCATAACATTTGGTCATGTAACCTTACCATCTAAAACAGTAATTGCTGCTGAAAGTGATGAAGCAAAATATGTGGTAAAGGGTAAGTTTTTTCTGGCCTCTTTATTTGATTAATTGTACAAAATATTCAACTACATCAACAATCAAATTAAAAGTTAAATATGGAATGAAGAATATGTGTCATGGAACTTTTGTTATTTCAGTGGAATAAAATTGTAACACTAACTTGAACTTTCAGACATAAAGGGGAAATAATATAAAACATTTCAGTTGCTGTATCAGTTTGTCCCCTGCAGTATCTCCCGCTATAGCAGACATTAGATAGCCATTTGGTCCTTCCACATGGATAGTGGATTTATAGTATTTAAGACTAAAAGCACACACATAATGGGTACTGAGAAAATAGTATTCCCTTTGTCTCTAAAAGGCAGCAGATTGAATTGTTTCACCAGGCCGGCCTCGCTGCTATAAGGTATTTTCCAATTTCTATGCTAAATTGCACAGGCCAGACCAAGAAACGGAAAATGACACACATAAAAGAGAACATCCACACAAACATGTGTTTGTTTAAGATGATAACCACTGAGAATAAGGTTCAAAACGAATTGCTTTTTGTATTCAGTGGAGGAGTTTACTGTGTCCCCGGTGTATGGTGCATGCAAGTCTCAGGGCATCAGTGTATTTTCTACTGCATTTTAAAATATACTACAAATCACCTCAAAAATGTTGCACACTCTTAAGTTTGATTCATTAAATGCACTGCAGACATTTAAACCTGATTATCAACGGAATACTAGTTATTATGTTAAAATTGGGAATACCGATGGACATTTTGGAACACGTCTCACACATATTACATGTTTCAGCATTTACTCTTAAATTTTAATCAATGAACTGATATAATCCCAATTAAACTTAAACCTAGTTATTCAAAGCTGTTATTTCATTACCTTAAATTTCTACAAATGCTCTAAGAAAACTCTAGGACAGTGTGGGTTTCTTTTATCTGGACTTCATGGGTCATCTCCAGTGTGACATTCAGAGAACCAGTAGATGGCAATAGCAAGTCAATAGAGTAATGTCTGGCTGCAGGTGAATACTGAAGGGAACCACTGAAGCAGGAAAAAAACAAGGGAGGTTACAGTGTATTTATGCTTACAATAATCCAAATCAATTTCATATGAAATATATTTTTCCTGGTTGGATTCATTGTGTAAATTTTCCTGTGACAACATTTAGGGTTAAATCTGACATACTCAATAAAGGCTTGTACTTCAGTAGACATGTATTGCAGACCTTTGGGTAGTTATATGTATAAACAATAAAATAACCATTTAGATTACAACTATATAGATTAAAATGCGCCATGTTTGGTTCATCATATGAAAACATTTACACGATACTCATTATTAGATACAATCTACAATCTCTTCTTGAGCCAGGCTGCAGAAGAGAAAACAGACAAATCCTATCCAACAAGAACAGACCCACAAAATGAATTACATCCAAAGCACCATCAAAAAACCCAAGAGGGATGTTGGCCAACAAAGCATTATTTACAGCAGCTCTGTTCCTTACTAGCAATAACAACATGGTCCAAAAATGTTTTCTGTCAGCTGTTTTGTTGAAAATATTTTACAAAACAAGATTATGTTGTCCATGATGGTCCATCCCTTGACATAGCACAACATTGTGAATTCCAGATGTTTGATTTCCAAAGACAGGATAGAATTATAATTGATTTTTTTTCAAACTATCTTTAGCTTCCTCAGTTTTGAACCCACATAACATATGTCTTCTTTAACAGACCAGCATACATGAAAAGACAGAAAACATGTAGATACTATTTTTATTATAGAATGACTATATTTCTTTACGTACATAATATAAATAAATGAAATCTGCGGTCAGCTTTCATTTACGACTTCTGCTTGGTTTGTTCTGCAGAGATATTTTTAAATTAATAAAAGTGTTCTGTTCAAATTTTTTAAAAATCTGTTTTGGTACATAACAACTACAACAGTTGTTTTTATTAAAATGATGAGCCAATGGCTGACTGTATGCTCTGCCATTCTCTTATGAATCTCCATATGCATTTTTGTAATTCTATATGTGCCTGGGGCTTCCCCGTTCACACAGTATGCCATCTCATGTAATTACAAAGCACACCTCTTCTGTGACAGTGCAATCATAACAAAAGATGCAGACAGGGAAGAAACAACATCCTGTGGAGATAAAATGAGTTTATAGCAGAGATCCATTAGGAGGGCTGTAAACATGCCCTTGAGCCATGAACGCATTCATATCCACTGACTCTTCTCCAAACAATGGCACATCAAGGGGTGGCTCCACTGCAACACTCCCCTCCCCTTACAATCCTACTCAGTTCAGTTCATACAAACCTTACAGTCACCCATTTCAGTCAAAACCTAAATTTAGAACCCTGTAAATACATATACATAGAAAGCAATGCAAAGGCTTAACTCTACTTGAGTTATCACAAAGAGGACTAACTTGGTGTGGCCAATGGCCAGCCGTATAAATATTTTCTAGGTCCCCACTGTCTGGCCATTAACAGACTTCCTGGTATGTGATTTTAGGCTTGCTATCTACTGCAAAGTCTGCTTTTGCCATCCTAAATGTATGGGGTGAGAAAATTCAAATAATTCAGTAGATGCCGATCTAAACAGAGCACAAGCAGGCTCTTCAAATATTAAGTGCAGCCCTGTGAGTAGGTTTGGGTTTGAGCTACTTTGGTTTTATTTGATTTTGAAAAAGCTTGCTGATGCTGTAGCATCTTTATATTTAATATGAAATCAAGGTGTAGACTGCTTTAAGGTTGTTCTTGCATCATGCTGTGTGTGTTGAATTAATTATATCTTCAGTTTCTCTAAAGACGTGCATATACCATCAAGGAGGACCTTGACTGTTTGCAGAGAGTGCAGAATGCTGTTGCAAGGATTTTAACCAACACATTCGCTATTGGTACATTTTACAATTGTAGTGTATTGCTTTCTTTTAGAGCTCTGTGTGGTCTAGCCCCAGTCTATGTCTCTGAGCTTCTTGAGCCCTCCTTTTCTCTGAGATCTTGAAATCAAAGACTGTTAATGGTCCCACAAACTCATTTTATGACCTGATGGCATAAAGCCTTTAGGGCTGTGGCCCCGAGACTTTGTGCTGCATTGATTCTCTTAATACTTTTCAAAAGCAGCTGAAAACACATTTGTTCAAATTGGCTTTTAACTAGTTTTATTTGTGCCACATACACTGTTTTTTCTCTTTTTGTATTTTATCTTATGTGTTTTTATGTCTTATATTTTGTGAAGCACTTTAAGATTTCTGACCTGAAAATGGTGCTATTTAAGTAAAGTATACTTACTTATTTACTTACTTACTTCAGCAATGAGAAAGATTTTGTATTCAGATGACTAAACCTAACATTTCCATGATGCATCCATGTTTCTTTGCCTGTGTGACAGTTGAAAGATATTTGCTGCAACTTTTCTTAGCTTTCAGAGCAAATATCAGTGTATCCCAGCTGAGAAGGCATTACAGGCTGTTGATTTGAGCAGCACTTGGGACTTGCTACCATAATCTGCATCTGTTCTTAGGTGTGTTGTACAGGTGGCTGTTAAGGAGAGGCAGACAAGGGAATTTGCTTAATTAAGCAGGGTAAACAGCAGATAACTGCAAGCCATTCTGCTGGGACCAGGCAAGCATCAGACTCAGAACATCATCGAAACACTTCAGTAACACAAATAGTCACTTTTGCCCTGTTTTTATGTTGTTGTGTTTTTCCTAATTTTGTTAAATGAAAATGTGTTTACAGATTGTCATTGTTGGGGTTAATAGTTCCTCGGAGACCTATTGTGAGGGAATGAGCAGTCATACATGACCAGATCCCATTCATGGAGTTCAGGGAATAGTTGTTTTGTTAACAATAATGACAATGCATGCCACACAGATGGCAAAAATAATTGTATACACCAAGAGGATGCCACTAACTGAGCAAAATATACTAGTTTGTAGAAGACTGCATATACAGTAAGTATGTATAGCCTAAGCTCACCTGAAAATACCATAAGAGTGCCGAGGTACACACCCTGCACCTTTACACAACTTCTCCTGTTATCACAACAAACTCCAGTGTATCTTATTGGGAATATATCCGACACACCTAAAGGTTAAAAGGTAAATGATACATGATGGTTAAATCTGTTTTACAGATGGCCTTATGGAAAGTCTGATATACATTTGTATTCACCCCTCTTTAGCATACTAAACCTAAATAAGATATAGTAATAATAATAATAATAATAATAATAATAATAATAATAATAATAATAATAAATTTACTTGCAAGCACCTTTTTGTAGAAGTGATCTTCTATATGAAGTTCACTTTATATAGAACCTAAAACCAACATAAATAGAAGCACCTAGATCAAAATATATTTGAAGTTCTGACTACAAACAAAACTAACGTGAAAACAAATTACTGATGAGATGCGGATCCAACTATGTGCGCCTCCCTATCACAACAGGACACAGCAAATGTGGGAGAAAGTTTTGCACAGACAGCAAAGTTGAATTTTTAGCCCCCAGATCCAAAAACAGGACACTTGTTGGACATACTACCCTTCAGTAGCTGATCATCTTTAACTTTATTTCAGACAAAATATTTGCTGAATATAAAAACAAAAAAACGCTGTCTGACCAAGGCAGTGGTCCGGCATCAAGTCTATTCCTATAACCACAGTCTCTGTCAAGCAGACATTTTCTGCCATCAAGCAAATAAAAACGTATGGCAGGAATACAACAGGTGAATGGCAGCCTTGGCCTCACAGCCATGGAAGAGGACTTGCAGATGCAATTGACCGATCTGCTCAAAGGCAGTCTTTGATGTCTTTGTGCATAAAGAGAGGACACTAGTTTTTTCTATAAAGAAATAATCATCAACTAACTAAGTATTATCTATATTATTTGTACGTCCTGTACATGCCACAGTTCTGGTTGTCTCTGTGTACCAAATAAATATCCTGCTGCTTCATACATCAAATTTTTTTTTGATATAATATTGCCAGGTGTATTAATTTAAGGCCCAGGTACCAAATACATGGCCTACACTGAAACATGGTGACTGCATTCTACTGTGACAAGGAAGGTGGTCAGACTGAAAGGGAAAATGGATTGGAGGAAACCCTGTTAGGGGCTGCAAAAGCCTTATGCTTTAACAGCAGGACAGTGAAATCAAGAGGAAAAGCTGAAAACTGGTGTTCACAAATGTTCTACATTCGTTCATAATTGAAACTATTTTCTAAAGAAAGATTGCTAAAAAATTCTGTCTTTTTGTCAGCTAGACTGGTGGAGCTATACCCCCAGGACTTGCATCTGTAATGCAGTAGAAGGTGGCTGTACAAAATATTGAGTCAGGGAAAGTTGAATAAAAACTTGTGTTGTACAAATCAATTGCTGAAAAATTAAAACATTTTCCTTCCATTTTAACGACAAAAGATCCAATAGAAAACATCTTGATTTATAGATGTAACTTGTCAAAATATACGTTAAAAGAGACCTAAAACTTTGGCAAGATCGCTGCAAATATTGTTTTGTCTTTTATTACGTTTGAAAACCATGGGTGTGTTGCATGTAATGACAAAGTACAGTTGCTCTGTGGGTTTCAAGTAAAGCAACCATATTTAATCTGTGCTGGTTTCAAATGTGCCCTTGAAATTTAGAAAAACAATTACAAGGCATTCAGAACAGCAATGCTTGCTTTAAAGTACACAGCACACATAATTAGTGCTAAAATAGTGATGCTAAAGTGCTACTTTATGTTACTTATGGCTGAGTATGTTTTGCCTACTTTAAAATGAGTAAAAGAAAATCATATTGATCAAAACTACCACAAAATAGTGAAAACATTTTATCTGTAGATATTTCCAACCTTTTAGCAAATAACTCAAGCAAGATCAAACCAGTATTTTTTTTTTCTGCTGCTAGATTACTGGCTTGAATTTTCAATATCAAATGAGCTTTTAAAAATATCAACATGCTGATTGTGGAAGGAAGGGAGAAGGTCCAATGAAAGGGATGATAGGCAAGCTTGTAGCTGAGATTCAATGTTTGGGTTGGTGCAGAAGTGTTTCATGGAGTACAGCTATGCAGTACATTTCCATTTGTACCTAGATAAACCTCGGAGTCAAACAGCCTTGAAGTTGAATAATGTTTTCACCAATTTATTTTTGAAAAATAAATTGCTATCATTGCTGTGAGACCTAATCAAATATAAGAAAAACTGTAGGCACATGCCTTCTGTCACAGTGTGTTAGGAGGAGTATTGTCAAATGCATACTGGATTTTTTTTAAATAGCACTGTACTTTGCAGTGTAATCTGGTTGCCGTGCCCACTTTATTGACGCTCCTTTAAATTTCAGTTTAGCCTTCAATGCTTTGGAGTTCACACTCACCATCATTTTTACAAGTCTAATTAATCTAAAAGAAAAATTACAAAAAAAAATGTCGGGGCTTCACAGAGGGGTCACAAACGATCATAATGACCACATAGTTAAAAACAAATGCCATCCATTTTCTTACACCTTTGTCCCTTAATGGGGTCGGGAGTTGCTGGTTCCTATCTCCAGCTGGCGTTCTGGGCGAGGGGCGGGTTCGCCCTGGACAGGTCGCCAGTCTGTCGCAGGGCAACACAGAGGAGACACACAGGACACACACACACACACACACACACACACACACACACACACACACACACACGCGCTCACACCTAGGGCCAATTTAGACAGACCAATTAACCTGACAGTCATGTTTTTGGACTGTGGGAGGAAACCGGAGAACCC
>CAEGAF010101666.1:0-12539 GCA_903067075.1 Micropoecilia bifurca
ACAGACAGACAGACAGACAGACAGACAGACAGACAGACAGACAGACAGACAGACAGACTCTCCACTGCTCTGAGCCGCAGCTGCTCTTCTTAACTGCTGCAGTTTCTCATCTCATCTTCAGGTATGAAGATGAAGGATCCTTACGATGTTTCAGCATAAACACTAAATACAAATCAATTTTACTGCTTGGTTCTGACATCAGAGGTGCTTCTGAAGATTTATACTAAAGATGCACAGATCCAATTTTAATATCTGTATCAGTCAAGATACTGAAAAAAATTCTAGACTGGACGTAGATTGGCAAAGTGTCCATTCCACAAGGACAGATCTATTCAGTCTAATTCTATGCGTGGAGCTCTGAGGGACGTCGCTTTAGTATTTAACTTACATTATATTTAGAAATCCTAAATACACTTTCTGACTCATTTCATTGCAGTTTATTTTTTGCATGTTAGTCAATCTATTTTCTTTTAGTGAAGTTCAGTCTCTTTATTATTTATTTTACATTGGCTGCTATTCTCCTAATTACACTGACTGGACAAATGAAAGTTGTTTTCGAAGCTGCTGGTGAATTTAAGTGAGCCTGGTTGGTGCAGAGTTAGCACATAAATTCATAAAACATTACATTAACGAAAAGAAATATACAGTATCAGATCGATAAGGGCCTAAACTGAACCTCAGATATCTGGATTAATATCAGACACCTGATTTCTACTGGCTCATCTGACCCCAATAAAAATATGTTAGAAAAACAAGCCTCCAGCACTTTATGAGCTCCTGTTTACCTCCACATAAACTGGCTTTTCCTGTGAAGCCACACAAACATTTGGCTCATATAAATATCTCCCTCCGCTCTGCCAGAGTAGCCATGTTGAAAACACTAAAAGGCAGGGAGGCGCTTGGACAATCTCCCATTGACTTTCACCGGTTGAAGGGCTTAATGAGGGCTGTGGCTCAGCAGAGGCTCAGGCCTGCCAGGATCTTGTGTTTGAGACCATTTTGACACTCCAACCTGTTTCCCACACAGCACCTGAATCAGAGATCCAAAGAGATAACAGAAACTGAGCATCTCTAATGCACCATATGGCAGCCGTAGCGCGACAAGTAAAAAAAAGGAGAACAAAGCTGGCATCAGCACATTTCTCTGCTATTTTTTACACCAACAGTAGTTGGATAGGCAGAAAGATGAATGTGAAGGTTCAAGACATGGATTCTGTATTCTTAATATTTATTATACTTTATATTATATAATAACACACATATGAATGTGAAATGAAATGCAAACATTGGGCTGGTTGTCGTTTTGTCTTTACAGCTAAGAATCTGAAAAGAACAAAGTTTCTACTGCTTCAGCAGCTCCAGTTTACTGAGACTCTCTTCCTCTCAGTGGCTTTTAGGGCAGATAATATCTTTTTAAATCAAACAGAGGCAAACACAAGCTTACAATAAGAGGCTGTATATAAAAAAACTTCTGACACATAAAACAATCCCTGTGTTGTCATTATTTCACAGTATGTAAGCATGTATGCAGACCTTCTGGTTGTCCTCCTGTCACTGTGAGCCGTTTCTGCCTTTGATGATGCAAACTTCAATAAAAAAGAGAAAAATCTGATCTTGAACAGTTTAGCTCTAAAGACCCAAATCTTTCCCTCTGTTATCTGTAACAGGCTCAGATCTGCTGTCTGAGCGTTTGTTGGGTCGGCAGGCCGGTTCAACCTGAGCTCGTCAACATTTCAGGAACCAGCAGTTGTGTTTGGTGTTTCTGTGTTCACTTCATGTGAGCCTCTCACTTGGAGGCTGCAGCATTAAAATCTCCTCTTCAGAACTACAAAGTAAACAATAAGCTTCAAGAGCAAAGCAAACAACCATTAGCATAAGTTTATTTTCCCTAATAAGCTGTGGGACTTTGTGGAATAAATCGAGGTGACCTTGGCTGTCTGTCTATGTTTCAGACGGCCTGAGGAGCTAAATGTGTCGTTACGGATGGATCTGGAAATGCGTGACGATTGGTTGCCCAGAATGAGGTGAAAAGCAGCCCTGGGATTTTTCCCTGGAAATGAGAGAAGCTCTTAGGCATCAGAAGTGCTTCGTTATGGTTTCATCAACAAGGCCAGTCAGCTTGACCTTCTGCAAAAGCAGCTGCTTGGTTCAGCTTTTGAAAGACAAATGTTAGACAAATCGTAGATGTGTGCATGGATGTTTGTGGGTTGTGTAGTTAACACAATTCTTTGCACACAGTGGTCTTGCTGCAGGGAGTCTGTGCAGAATGTTCAGCAGACAAACACCAGAACCGCTGCAGCTGAACGCAGCTTCCTTTGGTACCAACATTCCCACAATGTTACAGGATTATCCACACACCTAATGAACAGGAGGGAATTTATAAATGTATATGCCAGCGAGTTGAAAGAGGTGATGACACAAAACCATGTACAAAAACCCCAGATTGTTCCGTCTTTCCTTGTGATGATTTACATTTGACTGGGAAGACTTCCTTTAAAAAATGCATCAGAATAAAACCGTGAACATCCCAGCATACGGTGTTTCCTGGAGTGGCAGCACTTCTGTTATGTAATGCAAAGCATTATGCATCCCTGGAGGGACAGAAGGAAGATGAAGACACAAAATATGCACATCCTCTTAAGTGAAAAGCGGAGCACCAGGCGGAAGTCGAGCGAGAAAAGAGGATGTTTAGATTGAAAGGCACATAATCAATACTTACTTTGCATGTCTTACCACAGAGAGAATGACTTTTTCTCTGGCCCCTACACAACATTGCAATAACCTTTTCTTTTCATATGCTAAATTATTCATCAGATCTTTTTAAAACACAGCTGTGGAAGTAGAAATCTGAAGAAATGGTTTTGCTAATTTTAATAAAACCTTTGCTCTAAGGATGGTGGATAATAGAAGCTTTTATTATTTTTTACTTGTTCTCTTAAATCTTTTTTTCCCTTGTTGCTACTTTTAATGCAACAGAGAACATATCTTTTTTTCCTATCACTAATCCCCTCTATTAAATTGGACTGTCTGCTGAAATTCATACTACATTTCATATTCTATTACATCCAAAAAGCTTTGTGATTTTGCAGATCTTCTGAATTACTTTAATACCACAGAACCCACCCGCTACCTCAGCCTTATTTTTAGTGAACAGCTCAAGGGAAACTGATTTGATTCTGTAAATCTGGGCCACAACTGACTTCTTTCTGAAATAATAAAGTTGGAGAGGGACGGGAAAGCGAGGGAAAAGCCAGAACGTACGCTAAGCACTGCAGGAGAACGATCTGTATTCATGGAGGGTCAGGATGTTGGTGAGCAGTTTGAATGTTGATGATGCTCTGTCTGCATCTGCTCCTCATCCAGGGGGAAAACTGGGAGAAGAGATGTGATTTCATCTTTAGCATGACAATCACAGACCGAGATGATTGTCAAACTTAAAAAAACCTACAACAAATAAAACTCCCAGCAATATTATTATGAGCAATTCTTTATATAAAAGCAAAAACTTGCGTTCTAAAGAAAGGAACGTATAATGATGACCTTTGTTAAAACATGATAAATCCCCATTGTTTGTTCCAGCTGCTAGCAGCTACTGAGCTGGTGGAGGCAGAACAGACTCTGCTGCTGCTTTGGGCCTCCAGGCCAGCAGGGGGCCTCAGCTGTCCTTGTGTTCCCATGTGAAACGAGAAAACTACTAAACTGAGGGGTTTCTCATCAAGTCATTTTGAAAAATGTCCTCCGGAAAAAGTATCAAGAAGATATATCTGATTTCAACAGTTCAAAATCAAAACATAATCAGTTATTATGATTTCTATGAGTACAATTATGTGTGATTTGATACTAAAAATATTCATCTCTGATAAATATTGGCCACTTTAGTGTAAAAATAAAATCTCCTTGATGACCACAGTGGCCATCTGGAATTTTTCAGTGGCTAACAAACATCAGTGTTTCTTATATGCACACGTGAAATATTTTTGCTGAAATATTCGATATTTGCTGCTCTATAACCAGAAGTGGATCATTAAATCAAATTCTGCTTAGGGCCCAAAGTCTTGGTCCGGCTGTGGCTTTAAACCTCGTGTTTAATTTTATCCTGTAAAGTGGCAGATAGTGACACTGTGCTGCTGCATCGCCGGGTCTGTCAGGTTGCAAGTCTTTCATTCTGTGACAGATTCCCAGAAGAGATGACCTTCAGTCCTCTTTTGAGAAAAAGGCAAATCTTTGACAATTCTTCCCAAATTGCCCACTATTGTCTGCAGAAACACAAAGCCCTGAGCTCTTAGCAGCACATGTTCCCTCCCACCACTAACAGGAATACGCTGCTAATAAATGCAACCTTCTCCTTAAAGGTCAGGTTTCAGTGACAGTTCTCGACATGGAAAAGCATCCCATCCATTCTCTCTTTTAACCGCCTCATTGGAGGTGTCTCTGCAGCTGACATGCTAATTAGCACAGAGGGGAAATGGACTGTGAAACTACCCTTTTCTGGTCAGCCAACCTCTGAATTCCCATCAGCTCCACATCTGGATGCACTGGAAAGCACAAAGAGACGTATCATTAAATAATTGTCAGCCAAACCCCCGTGTCGGACTGTGATGTAATCGCAGCTGAATTAGTCATAGCCTTGAGGACGAAGGAACGGGATGAACGGAAATCACAGAAGCTCAGACAATAAACAAACATTTGTCCCAGGACGGTTGCTGCAACAGGGAGACGCTGGACAGTCGTCAGGAAACACCGACTGCGTCTCATTCAACTCCCGAGCGCAGAATGACTGACGGCTTCACTCGGATTAGACATCACCCTTCTTAGAGACGCAGCACCTGCTTTCAGGGGACAGCACAGCAACATGTTTGCCTGACTAACAGAGGATTTATGCCTCCTTAGCACTTATCATTCATGAACTTTAAATGCTAATTCCTTCGAGATCACACTGGGTAATCCCCAGAGAGTGGGGGGCGACAACGAGGCCGACTCCAGCTGGAGCAGAGCGAAGTCCTGGACTGCTGGAGGAAAGTGGGACGACTAGTTTCAGAAAAGCAACTGTAGAAAAGCAGCGAACTCCAACGGCTCTCAGCCTCGTAAGAATGTGCATATTTCATAACGCTTAACTAAGTAAGCCACTAGAGTGATCCGAGGAATGAAAATCACCACAGTCATTCATTTTAATGTCAACTTAGATAACCTTTATTTAAAGTGCAGATTACAATTTAACTTATTAAAAGTTGCTTTGCACCAAAGTTGTCGATAATATCAAGACATCTAGAAAATAAACTCTCTTCAACACTTGCTTTGAACCTGTTATGACTATACATGTATTTAAAGAGGAAGTATTATTTATTTTCCAGGCACATGTCTCCATTTTACAGGACTATCAAGTAACTATGTTACCTTCAAGTTGTTATAAGAATGATGCAAATATCAAATTTGACCTAAAAGAAATTTTGCTTCATATTTTTATGCCTTAGGCTGCACAGTGGTGCAGTTGGTAGAGCTGCTGCCTTGCAGCAACAAGGTTCTGGGTTCAATTCCCGGCCCTGGTCTTTCTGCATGGAGTCTCCATGTTCTCCCTGTGCATGGTGGGTTTTCTCCAGGTACTCCGGTTTCCTCCCACAGTCCAAAAACATGACTGTCAGGTTGATTGGTCTCTCCAAATTCTCCCCAGGTGTGAATGTGTGTGTGGTTGTTTGTCCTGTGTGTCTCTGTTGCCCTGCGACAGACTGGTGACCCGTCCAGGTGACCCCACCTCTCACCTGGAACGTTAGCAGGAGATGGACACCAGCACCTCCTGGCCCCACTAAGGGACAAGGGTGTTGAGAAGATGGATGGATTTTTATGCCTTAAAATTGGGCCTCTGTCTCTTTAAAATCTCCTGCTCTTTATGAAACTCCACCTTCAGAAAGTCCTCAAAATATGGCGTATCTAGGAAATCATCCCACTCTGAGTCTATTGTAAATAAATCACACATTTAAAAAAATCAACTCTTTTGCTGATAAGCTTTCTAAAAATGTTACTTAGGCTTTTAAATGTTTCTGTGTAATTTGCATAAACATTTATTTCTGCAATATTTTGCCTAAAACCATCAAATTATGCCTAATCAGTTGAATTTTCTTAACATTTTTTCCAAAAAGAAAGTCACTGAATATAATGACAGAACTGATCATTTGTCAGCAGGAAAGGTTATGCTTTAATATTGCATTTTAATTGGCAGTAAGCAGAACATCATCATAATAACTAGAAATAAAGGGTTAAAAGTATCAGTCTGTGTGAAATCAGTCACTATTTCATAAGAGATAAAGTCACTGAAGTGAATGAACTTTCAATAATATTCTTATTATCATACGTACATACATTTATTTTGATAAGAGTGGAGGATCATTTTTCTTTCCACTGATTTTTTACAAACAATCAAAATGAAATACATTGAGGTTGGTGGTTATAATGTGACAAAAAGTGAAATGTTTCCTTTGAATTTCGAAGCTGTTCTGATTCTATATATAGATTCTCCATTTTCCAGCTCGACTCTTCGGCTCCCTGCTGTTTCTAGAAAGACTTTCGGATGGAGCTTTGGTTTTCATCAGGGATGTTTTAAACAACTAACGTGGATTTCTTTCATCATAATTTATATGCAAACGCTGCAGCTGATTGGCACCTTGTCAGTCTGGCTTTTAGCTTTAAGTCTAAACCAGAACAATGAGTGACACCAGCAGGGACTGACGTTATGACAAAGTCCCTCTAGCATAAAATGTGGTAAGATTTAACAGCATTCTGTTGGTTTCTGACAGGAACTCTGCCATCCTGCTCTGAATATCTTACCACACTTCAGATCTGCTTTAGAGGCTGAAAGTAAGGACAGAAAAGTACCAGAAAAGGGACAGAGCATCAAACTCATTAAATATGAAACAGATTTAGCAAAGTGCAAAAGCCCACATCCTAAATTTGTTCTTAAAACTCCCTTTCTTGTCTGCAAAGGGAGGAAATCGCTGATGTCAAACCACAGAGGAAACCCTTCAGCTCTGATCTTTAGTTAATTATCAGATTCAAACAAACTTTTAAAAGATTTAACGATGTGCTAAATGACGTTGCTTATTCAGTGTGAGAGTATAAAGGAAATTCATACTAGAGCTCAGCTCAGCAGCTCCAGTGTGAGTAAAATAAGTAAATGGGTTATTTCAACGTTAAGGGCAACATTCGAATCGAGGGTGACATAATGGTGACTCTCTAAACACGCCACGTCAAAAAAGGTCATGCATGAAGCATGCTAAAAGCGTGACTTCACTTCTCCTGCTCTTTAACCCCCCCAGGGACCAGCCAGGCGTGTTTGCATGTATGCCTTCAGCGTCCACACCACAGAATGCAAAATAGGTTATGTTTAAAGTAGTAAGACATGCATTGTGTGGGTTTAACATGAAAAAATTCTCTTGAGGAATTTCCTGCATCCCAGAATAATCTGTGTTAGTGACCGTCAGAGGATGCATAGTGACCCCGACTCGCTCAGGGAGCCTGTGTTTCGCCCGCCACTCACCCTGCAGCGGGGAAAGGTCTCTGAAATTACATATGCAAGCAAGAACCTGCTGGCTACAACTTCCTGACATGTTCTTCATACACAGTGACATGAAAGCAAAGCAAAGAGAGAGAAACAGAAACTGCAGAGTTTGGGGTTTTATGTGAGAGCTGGCAGCTGATGGCTCCATCATTTATTGAGTTAAACTATAAGGAAGTTTTAAAAATAGATACCTGGAGTTTTCCAAAGATTCTGAGCTGAATGATTATATCGTTTTGAGCGCAGGAGAGCAGAGAGGTAGAGAGGAATGTGGTAAAGGACGGCGTTCAGAGGAAGGTTGACCTCTGCTCTGCTCAGTCTGCCAACTAGAATTTCAAAGGAGTCGTTTTCATTCATTCGTTTTTCCTCAACCGAAGTCAAGACGCAATGTTTAAAATATCAAAAAATAATAAGATAGGATTGTTGCTTCTCTGTTTGATGTTGTTTTTGGCTACATCAGCTGCATTTCAGTCATTTTAAGTATATCAGAAAAGATCATTTTAATTATCCTGGTTTACAACCAATGAAAATCCCCAAATTTAGTTGTACTGTAAATCAATCATGTTTAATATTTGGTTGGGCCTCCTTTTAAAAATCATCATTGCATTAATGTGCAGTTCAGCCTGTGGCTCTGCTGGAGCCCAGATAGCTGTAAGATCTGCATTTTACATATTTACAGTAATCAGCTCAACTTCCTGGTTCTGATTCACAATAAACATTGCACTTCTTAGGACCCAGCTTTTATTTTGATAGAGCACTTCCACTTCTCACTAAATAAATTTGCATATTAGCTAAATATTTAGCTCAATGATAAATATTTAGTTTGGAGCCAAGTAGCTAGCTTGCTCTCTAAATATGGAGATAAATATTTATTTGGTTAAACATTTAGTTTGCTAATTAAATATTTAGTTTAAACGGTGACATTGAGAAATGAAAGAATACCATAGTGAAAATATTAACCCCTATTTTTTAACGTAATTATAATCTACAAACAGAACGCCGTAAAGCCACAGCGCTAACATCAGTTGTTGGTGTCATTTCTGAATCCTGACAGCCAAAGGAAGAAATGCTGAATTTCAGCACTCAGGATTTATGTCTGACTTCAGTAATGAAACGAATCACTTTGACAAAAGGAGCAGTAGGTTTGCCTGCTAGGCCAGTGCAGCCCTGTGTCCCTCTGGCCTATATAATGCACTAAGGTCAGCTGAAGTCCAACAAGCCACTGAGCTGATTGAGGTGGTTATATATAGATACCACTGGCAGGCGAACGCATTCGCTCTGTCACAAGGCAAGCAGTGATTTAGTGCACAATTTTTAATCTAAAATCAGCCGATGGCATAATGGAGCCAGACTAAGTTCCATGACACAAACCAGAATAAGATTTCCCCCGTGGCTTAGAGCAGATGAAGTGAATCAATTCAAAATAAATGAAGGATGATTAGACATTAATCGTCGGTGCAAAGGTGAGGGTTTAAGAGGCAGATCTGATTTGCAGAGTGTGAGGGGACAAAGTGAGCAGGTCAGCCATTTACCTCTGCAGCTGAAACGGAGGCATGCAGGGAGTTTCAGGCCACATGATGGAAATAGTTCCTTACTATGGGAGATGTTAATGTCAGGGAGGGTGTGGGGCGTCTGCACCGCAGCAGAAAGGAGGAACTGTGACCATCATGTTATAGGACCTTTCAGCAAGGTCATTTTCATTAAATCCAGTTCCACTCATTACATTGTTTTTAAGGTTAAAGGTCAGGAGTTGAAAAATAAAGGTGAAAATGTAACAGAAAAAGTGATCCATTTAAAGTTTATTATCTTTAAATCATGTCACTTTATACGATGACAGATACTTTATTGTACCATAAAATGTCACTAAATACATGATACTGCCGCTTTAAGAGAAAATATGGAACATATGGACCAGAAATGGATGAAAAGTCTTGTGTCCAACAAAATCTGTGAATAGGTGGAAGTCCACTGGATCTCCTGAAATAACCAAAAAACAGTTTTTAAGTTGTTCATTTTGGGAGATGTTAAGGTTGTTAATATTATAAGCCAATATGAATAACTTGCTATGATATGAACCACTAACCTCCTGTGATCTTGTTTCTGTAAATAAATCAAACAGTATTTCAGGAAAACATGTGAATCTCCTCTCAAGCCTGAGATCTGTGGCTAACATTAAAGTTTTCTTTTCTCCCTGATTACAACAGATACAGATTAATTAGAAGACTTGACCTCTGACCCCAATTCCAAGTCAAATCTGCAGGCTTTGTTTTAATTTGACCCAAGTCACCATCTCTGCTGTTTTACTCCACTGCAGTTTTAGTTAGACTATGGAAAGAAATAAAGCTTTCAGAGACAAAAACACCATTAAGATCAGTCCATGCAAACATGTGAACCCAGAAAAAACCTCAAATAAAGCTGCTTAAAGCACAAGACTCACAGTGACACTAAAAGCCAAAGATTAACAAGTCATGTACTTTTCATTTATTTAGTGTTTGTTGAGTGCAATCTACCCAACGTTTAATTTTAACTAAGCAGAAATGCAGAACCTCTGAACAGTTTACAAAGCTTTAAGCAATGTTCTGTTGCACACTTTGAAATGAAAATCATTTCTCCAGCTTTGAGCCCCCAGAATATGCACTATAAGCAGAAATATAGCAGAGATGCATTATTGAGCAGGGCTAAAGAAGAGAGAAGCTGTTATAAGGTGAGGGTGGAGGTGAAAGGAAGCTGCCTTGACTTTTTTGTCCTGGTGTGATGAAGTGCTTTTTAGTGTTTTTCTTTCCCCAAAGATGACTGAAGATGGTCTCTTTTCATTATTTCTTGCTCATTTGCATCAAGAGTTTTATAATTTAAAAAATGGAAAGACAATTCCTGAGCTCAATCTCCAGACTGTGAACAAACTCTCATCACTTGTGTGCAAATGTCGAAATGGAAAAAAAGTACATCTCATAAATGAAAATCAAAGTAGGAAGAGAAGAGAAGAGCCATGCATAACCAATGAAGACGATGGACCCGCTCTGATTCTTCACTGGGGTCCAAATGAAGCAATAACCAGCAAAGGATAAAAACATTCATTCATCCTCAACATTACTTATTGAGTTCATTAGATGGACCTTTGTTTCGCAGGACAGACCTCCTCTGGCCCAAACACACCCACAAACACCATCCATCTGAAAAACTAACTCATCAATCAGAAATCTTGCATACTGAGTAAAGTGAGGCTGGTGCAGATGAACAGAGTAACTGTGGAGGTGAATCTCTATGACTGTTGGGGAAAGATTAGTGAACCGAAGCTAAATTAGCTTTGCTCTCAGTGATAAACCCTGTTGCTGAGAACAACAAGCCTTTGGGACCTGAAAAGCTCTGCAACAGGGAGTCTGAATTATAAATGAATCTGAGGGGTTTAGGCATCTAACTATCTGCAGCTTGGATACGATCCAGATGCTCTAGACCTGCGGTTCTCAATGTGGGGTGCCGCCCCCCAGGGGGCGTTCAGAGGACAGCAGGGGGCGCTGGCAGACATTTTTATAAAAGTGGGGCTGGGATGCCTTAGGGGGGCGTTTGGTCGAAGGTAAACTTTACACCTTCAATGCACAACAATACCAGTTTAGACTTTGAGCAACTTAGTGAAACTGTATTGTGCAACATTAAATCATGCTTGGCTGCAACTGTATTGATGGCGGCTCTTCTTCTATTCAGAGTTTGTAGCTTCTGTTAACTTCTTGGCGCAGCTCCTCTCCTGCTAGTGAGTCACGATACTGTCACTGTGTGTCCCTCTGAAAAATGAACCCATTTAAATAAAGAAATCCCTCCATGGGTCATACCGCGATAGAGAGCGTTCAACGGGGTGATAGAACAACACAGAACTTTTAAATTTCAGTAATCAGAATGCAGAAATTGTTTCCATTGTTTTAAAAGGTTTATGTCAGTCTGCCTTTTCCCCATCGATACGGTTCCCGACCGCCCTTCACCTTAGGGGGTTAAAAATAAAGATGCGTACATTGCGCAAAACTCTGAAACAAGAGAAGCGGGACATAAAACAGAGCAACGAACTAGATGTGAATTATGGCATAAAAACAGATAATCCAACACTGAACTGTGGAAAAATTAACACATGATGTGACACACATGATGATTAGGCAGCGCAGCCGGTGATGAGTGAAGATTACTGGTGGTCAATAAATGATAAAATAAATTTAGCAACAGGAAAGAAACTAAAGTGGACATAGCAATAAACCAAGATATGATAATAATAATCAAAGTAAACTAAAAGGAAATAAATGAAGAACAAAATGCAAGGATAAACTAAGAAACTAAAATACAGAGGAATAAACTGGTATGGCAAGACCTTTCGAGCAATAATTAATACAGAGAATGTATGGCAAGAATAAACAGACACTATTATTTTACCTTTTATCTGGAAATAGTGTCTGTTTATTCTTGCCATACAGTCTCTGTATGACCATATCTATTATCTGACCATAATATTATGCTCTGTATGACCATATCTAATAATGAGAATAAATATATCTTACAGACCATAACAGTAAAGAACTGATAACTTATTTATGTTTCTAATTAGATTTTATATATTTATTTCTTCAATATTATTTTCATGTCAGTGTTAATGTCATGAGGCTGATGACTCCATGTCACTTTCAATTTGACTCAATAGGATTTGATTAAGAACCAGATTTGTTCTTTGTAATCTCTGTCCAGTAAAACTATTAATCTATAATCAATAGTCAGGACTATATAAAGATATAATCCTGTCTCATATCTGTATGGCATTAAAATGACCTGGAACTTTTGTATTTCCACTGAAAGCTCTGGTTTGCACATTAAATGCCATGTGGGTGAAGTTTTATGGATGATGCTCTGATGTCCCATCATCCTGAAGGCAGCACAGAGCTGCAGCACCAGAAACTGACAGAAACACTGAAGAGAAGAAGAGTTATGATTAATGTAGTTACAGTTCTATCCATGTTTTAAT
>CAEGAF010101672.1:0-98954 GCA_903067075.1 Micropoecilia bifurca
AAGGGTGGGGGGGTTTGGGTTTGGGGGACTATCTGAAATTTATCTTTTTTATAAAATTTTTTTTTTTCCTTTTTTTAATTTTTAATTTTAAAAAAAAAAAAAAAAAAAAAAAAAAAGCAGGATGATTACCGTTTGGAGAAGCGAGAGCGCTCTGATTGGACGGGAGGACAGTGATGATGCAGACATTTTAAGCCCAGGAAAGCCATGCCTGGTGAGCATTAGAGGATTTCTTCTCTCTTTTTTTTTCTGTGGATTTCCTAAAACACCCAAACAGACTGCGCCCTTGGAATTTGAGCAGCAGCAGCAGCAGCAGGGCATTAGGTTAGTAATACTAAGGCACATGTCTCCTGTTGACCATTGGCGCACTTTAAAAAGAAGACAGCTGCAGGATCCTCTGGCTTTAGTCTACATTGTATTTTTTATTTTTTTTTTTGAAGACTTCATTCTTCTTTTGTTGTGATTCTAAAAACGACCTAAAGTTAAACGTTTTCACATTTGATGTGAGTTGTTTGAAATGATTTGTATGCCCAGAAATTGTTGCCGTAAATCTCACCATCACCTTTGGCTTCCCTTTAACCAACATGCTGTTCCGATTGAGAAACAGGAGAAGACTTGATTAACTGATTTGTTGTTTAAGTTCGCCCGTTTTCCTAATGGGATCTTTCTCTTTTAATCATTTAGTGGAAACTTGTGAAACTGAACTTTATATCCCCACTTTGTCAGTGCAAGTAAATGAAGGTCAAACAATTGTTTGAAGATAAAACATGAGAACCTGTTTAGTTAGTTTTGTAGTTTCTTTTTATGTGTCATTTTAAGCAATTTTTACAGCCTGCTCACTATATAGAGCTTCATTTGCAAATGGAATCGGGCTTTTTACATTTAACCCATCGGTTTACATCTTTATGGATAAATTGTTTTGTTAATTTAACTAAATATTGAATTTTTAAACATGTGAAAGAAAGGTAGAAAAGTTGATTTTCCCATTTTCTGTTAAAGAGTTTTAAACAATAATTGGTCTGTCCTCAATAATGTTTGGAGCTCTAAAGGTTTGGGCTCTGGTCATTTTGCAGCTGCATCATTTTCTATTTTTGCCGTTTTTGTGGCTGCTAACTAAAGAAAAGGAAGCAGTTCATGATAGGATGATTAGATTTAGCACTGATCTGGATTAATTTTATGTCATTTTCAACCTGCATTTGCAACCAATTATTTAAAGTATATGTTCTAGAATATATTTCTATTTTACTTAAAAAGTAAAATATAAAACATGGTTATGTGACTCAAAGACATTACGGAAACCAGCTGGAGTTACATATGTAGATACATCTAAGTTGAAATAGAAAGTCTTCAGAAAAACAAATATATGTAATATTTGGCCTCTTATGATTATTTGACATTAATTTGTCATAAAACACAACTGTAAGAAAAAAAAATTGATGTTTAGGTATACTGATATGAAACATTTTGTTGATGTAAAAAAAAAAAAAGTTGAAAGTAGGTATAAAATGGCAACATAAAGGTACAAAATTGGGGAAGAAAAGAGCAAAATGAAGAGTTAGCACAGAGCCTAATAACAGAGGATGAAACTGAACTGACAGCTCCAAGTTCCTCAACCAGGAATATTCAGTGTTGTGTTTAAAGTAACAAGCAATTTATTTCTATTTCATACTCATCAAAGAGTAAATAATGAAAGGAAAATGCATTATTGATGATATCCAGTTGCTAGCGGTAAAACCGATAGAATAGTGTGGATGTGTTTAATATGCATGCCTTTATGTTTTTAATGACGATGTTTCCTACTGCTGAGCCAAAAAATAATAATTTGCATAGTTTTATGCTTTTACCGAAGTTTGTTTACGCTGTTTAACTCTACAGCAGTTTGATTTTATGCATCAATAATGTTGTTATTTAAACTTTTATGGATTGGTTTTATATTTTTTAAAGTAACTATTGATAATATTAATTTTATCTTGAAGCAGATATTGTTTCTTTTTATCTCAGTGATATAACAGCCCCAGTTTTTAATCAAGTTTTCTGTAAGACTACCTTTTGTAGATTACTACTACTACCTTTTCATTTTCTAAGATCGGTCGCAGCGCTCATTATAAATAGGTGTAACGGTAAAGGTTGTTCCTGATGGCGCCTTGATTAAAGGGCACGCCATTTAACCAGCCATGTCCTGGTTACAAATGCTGCCTCAGACACCTGGAGATACTTTCCTCATTTGTCTGCTGTCCTCGTTGGCTTTTCGCTCCATACCGGCACTGCCTAACGCTAAACTCTGACTTACACATGTGATAAAAACATGGAGACATGGACCAGTTGACTGTATCAAAACCACTGCAATTTTCTTTCTTTCTACAAGAACAAATAGTTTCAGTAACGCTTTATTTGAAGGGGACTTTATTAGACTGACATGACGCAATCATAAATCGTTATGAACATGACTGTTGTCATGAAGTGTCATTTGGTAAATAAAGACACTTTTCATGCAAAGTAGCTTTAAAACTTGTATTAAACGTCTATCAAAATTGTTAACTTTGCATTAAAAGCGTTGTTAAATACCGAATAATGCAAAGTTGACACTTTTAATGGACTTTTAACACAAGCTTTAATGCAAGTTTGCATTAAAAGTGTCATTATTGACCAAATGACACTTCATGACAACAGTCATATACATTCATAAAAACCTCTTTGTGTTCATAACAGGTGTTATGCCATGTTTATGTCAGTGTCACGTCAGTCTTATGCACAAATAAAGTGTTGCTAAAGCTTCTAGCATTACTTTAATATACATATGACATATGCAACATCCTTTTTGTTGTGTTTTTTCTGATGCACTGGATGCATGATCTGACGAAAAAAAAAAACATGGCAAATTTTTAATAGACAGAGATCTCCTGTACAAAATGAGGATGAGGATGAAGGGGCTTCGTTTAGCTTTACAAATAACCACTTACTTCTCTTGCTTCATCTGGGAGCTCCCTCTGCAGTCACATTATTGAATGTCTTTTTTTTTTTTTTCCCCAGAGCGCTCCAGCTTTTAAAAGCTCATGCATGTCTGCGCTGCGTCTGAGCTGAACATGACTGGGATGCATGCAGACAAATTAACCAATGGAATTTCAAATTAAATGCTCCTTTTAAAGGCCCCTTCTTTCTGGATAGTAAGCGTCTTATGGTATCCAGTTTTCACTGCAGAGTGTAGTCAAGGGTAATGATGTGTGGTAATGATTTCCTTGAGGCAACTCATCTTTGTTCCTTTCCCTCTGTTTTCCTCTCATTAAACCTTTCAAAGTCATTTGCATGGTACTATGCAAAATAAATAAAGTTGGGCACCAGCAGCTCTTCCCCTCTTGTTGGCACTGAGAGCCCAGTCTGAAGCCATTTGAACTACTTCATGTTTGCTGTTTTTACAGGATTATTCAATAATATAGAGATTTTAAAATTTTTTATTTCTTTATCCTAAACTGAGCTTTTAGCCCTGAAGTACTTGTATATTTTTAATGTTTAATAAATGCAAACTGCTTGGCCCAGCTTAGTATGTTAATGTGCTCGCTCTCATTAATGTTCTACATTTATGCTAAAACCTTCAGAAGACCTTGAATGTTCTTCAGAAGACTTAGAAGAGGTGGAAACTTCTTCCTGGCGGCTGCCAGATGCTGCAAACAGTGAAGGATACGTTTGCCCGATCCTTCCTCCACTAAGACGTCACCATATTAAAACGTATCTGAAACTGATGGAGGAGCAGAAGGAGCTCAGAAATCTCTTGTAGAAGTAATTTATTGTCTGCTAGTTTGCTAAAGGTCAGAGTGAAGCAGCGGAAGAACTCAAGACAACAGGAACCGTCTGCGGACGAGGCGCCGGCACGCAGCGACTTAAAGAAATGCAAATTGGAGCTGTAGTATATCTTCAGTATGCTTTGTAAATGTCAGAGCAGTCGTGCCTCACGCTGAAATGTATCCCACTTGCTTGGCTACCTGTCAGCGAAATAAACTCTCCACTTATTGATTCTGAAAACAAGCATGTCTTAGATTTCAGATTTCGCAGACCCTAATATGAGCCGTCAAAAGGTATTTGTAGCTCTTTCACGTTTTGCCACAAATGTCAGTGGGTTTTTGGGGTATTTCTTAGTGACAGTCCAGCACAAGGTGGTCCGTGTCTTTATCTAAACTCGTAGCTCTGGAGTTAAGAGCACGATTTTGGCAAACTGGAAGGTTATGGTCTTCTTGCCTCACTCATCAGAAACATATTTGAAAAGTTTCCTAATGTTTTTTTTTATCAGCAATACATTTCAAACAACACAGAGACTTTTCACTCTTGTACAACAGCCTGTTCACAACACAAATGTGTTTTTAGAAGAAGACATTGCACAGAGGCCTCCTCGCCGTTGAAGATCACACAGATACATGCTTCTGATCATAATTCAGTCACTTTTAATTATCTGCCAGGTGTCCAATTATAGTAGAATGTAGCTAAATGCTGACACCATTGATACTTTAATGTCTGTAATCTGCAATCACCTGACATTTGCCCCCCTTGACTCCTTTTTTTCATTTCTATCACATACCTGAACAACTCAATGACAAGAAAACAAATTGCCAGATTGAGGCCCTGGGCTGAGAACCTGTCAGTCACTCATGTGTGGCCAATAAAGCAGATGATTGACATGACCGTCTGATACTTTAAAAACTTTTACAAGGCAGTCAAAGCAGCAGAAGACACACAATGCAATGCAAAGTATTTACACTAGTTTAAACTTGCCATATTTTCCAGACTGCAGTTCAAACCTCAGTCTGTTTTATTGGCACTTATTGCAAAACAACAACATGCATATGAAGCGGAAGGATCAACAACTTGAAAACACCATCCCCAATGTGAAACATGGTGCTGGCAGTATCATGCTGTAGGGAGGGTCTTTCAGAGTGGAAATACAACAATCACTTTTCAGTGAATAAACAACCCTAAGCATGCAGCCAGAGCCGCAATATACATCTTTATTTCAAACTATGTTGATGTTTTGGAATGGCTTGAAATAAATCTAAGTGAGAATCTGTGGCAAGAGCTGAAAGTTGACGTTTATCTGCTGTCTACCCAATATGGTTGAGCTTGTGTTGGTTCTCAAAGAAGAAAGGGGGGAAAAATGTCACATCCCCAACGACGTGTAACTCTGGTCGCAGTGAAAGGTGATCCTACAAACACAATCACATTTTTCAGACTTTTGTTGTAAAAATGTTGAAAATAATGTCCCACTTTATGCACTACCTTGTGTTGGACCATCACATAACGGGTTTCTGTAGCATGAGAAGGTCCAAGTGGTGTGAAAGGCTCTTTAAGTAACGCTGCAGTGAGTCTGGCCACTTTGTCCCAAAGTCACGCTTTTAGTTCACGTTCTGCATGGTTTAAAGTGAGCCACTAATAACCTACTACTAAAATGCTGGTGAACAGTGTTGAGCTGAAGTAACCAGGCCAGGAGAAAGAAAAGAATGAGGTGGGAGAGCGGTGTGTGGGTATGCGTGTGCTTAGACAGCCTACGCTGTGACCCGCTTAGCGGGGGATTTTTGAGCTGAAGGAGGAGGTTGATTCAAACGTTGAACGGCCACTCGTGGCCTACCTGGCTCCGCTAATCACACCAACGCTGCTGTGACATCACCAGCCAGTTAAAAGAAAAGCCATTCGACAAATGAAACAGGGGGCATGAAACTGAGGAGAAATGAGATGAGTTCATGCCATGTGGTTGGCTGATTCACTCTGTTTTTACAAGCTTAATAAATTGGTGGGTAGTGTGTGTGCTTGTTGTGTTTGTTGTGCTGAATTAGTGAAAACTGACGATCAAACTCAAACGGCTTGATAAATATGATTAAGTCTAGAAACTCGATCAGCTTTGAGCTCGACTAACCCGGTTAAAGTGAGAACCAACAACTGCACATTTGGTTATTTCAACCAAACCCTCACACTGAAACCCAGATAAGTGTGGCTATATTAAAAAACCTTATTTATTAATTTATTACTTTTCAGGGTTATCAACCAAGAAAAATCATTCAACAGACTTAAAAACATTACATTTTTGTTACATCTAGTTTCCTTTAGGTCAACAAAATTGTGCCTCACTGTTTTTTGCTGTGTATTTTATCCTTTTCAAACCCTGACTGCTGATTTTCCCCCCTCAAATAAAGCTTTCTAAGGCATGTTATGCTTTGTTTTGTTTCGCTTTTGCCATCATCTCTGGGAAGATGTGAGTCAGGCCCACAAAGAACAGCTGTGAGGCAAATCGTATGTTAAGTGCACTGTGATGTTCATCTGATTCCTGTTTCGCTTTGGGCTATTGGACTTTGCCTAATTGTTGCTGAATAGTTTATGAGGTTTGTCATGTTGTGGCAGGGACAGCCTGGTGCTATGGGATATAGAGCTTTGGGCTTCTTATAGATGCATAAAAAACCTTTACATCATGTTGGTTCACAGGCAGTTGCTTCTGCATGGGTTGTTTTAATTAAAGATTTATAATGTCATAGGAAAAGAAAAAAACTCACGGATTTGTTCTGTTTTTGCTTTTTCGTCACACTTTTAGTATTACAGATCATCAAACAACTTTAAAATTAGAGAACAGTCAAACGGATAAGCACAAAATGTAGTTCTTGAATAATGAAATTCAATTATAAGAAGGAAAAACACTCCAAACCAGTCTGACCCTGTGTGAAAACATAATTGCTACTTGTGAATTTGTGATCTAATTTTCTTTTTAGAAAGCTGAATTCACTTCCACATGTCCCACCCTGATTAAATTGCTGCCTGGCCTGCAGAATCAAGAAATAACTTAACAGAACAAAGAACGTCTAAATCACTGCAGACGTCACTTTTCTTGGTTAAGATCAGTGTTCATATCTTGACGATAAAAAAGAGCAACTGACAAAAAATTGTATCAGTGTGAGAGTTCCAGGGAAAAGAACTCAATGATCTGCAAAACATTTGGCAAAAAGATACTGTGGACTTGCATAAGACTAACAGACTGTAGAAACACAGAGGTGGTAGAGTGATGATGTGGGACTCCCTGTTGCTGAAAACAGTGGAAGCGCAAATCCTGCTGTCTACTAGAATATCCTCAAAGAGAACATCAAGCCATCAATTTCTGACTTGATGCTGAAATCTTCGGTTTCTCAACAGGACCATTATCCAAAGCACAAGGTCTAGTCAAAGTCCTGACGTAACTCATGATATGACTTTAAATGGACTATTATTGCTGTAAATTCATTATTTGTTATTGCTGTAAAAGTACAAAGTTCTGCAAAGAAAACCAGGTCCAAAATTTTTCCACAGTGATTTACAACAACAAAATCACTTTGATGGTTATTGTTGTAAATCAGTTATTTGGTTTAGGAGGCAATTACTTTTTCACATCAAGCCAGGTTTGTTTAGTTATTTTCGCCATTAATAAATGAAATCCTTATTTGAAAGCTGCATTTTAAATCTATTCAGGTTGTCTTTGCCTCATTAAAATTTGGTCAGTGATCTAATAAGTTTTACAGAACAGCAAAACCAGGAGACCTTTTTTCATGCCATTGTTAAAAGTAAATGTAAATCTTCAAAGTAAAACCTGAAGCTGGACAAAGAGAAACAGGAAGCACTGAAGGGTTGTTCGTCCCCCCCCCAAAAAAAAAATCTTGGTCAGGAGAAGGATGCTGGCTCAGTGAAGCGTGTGCAGCTGCAGAGAGGAGCTTTTCCCCTCATGCACAAACGTGAGCATTAAGGAGTTTTTCAGCCTCGCTCTTTTCCCTGCAGCGCCATATATGATGCTGCTGTGTCTGGGCTTCAGCTAGCAGATGGAAAAAAACAACAACAAACAAAACGATGGACCATGGCTCTGTGTATCACGTGACATCTCGGTTATGGTTTTTCTTTTTTTATTCCTTCTTCTGGAAATGTTGTACTTTGCTCTTGTGCAGAGACAGAGCTGGCGCTGCTCACACGCTTTATCTTTCCAGCGTCGTTGTTCTGGGTTTATTCCTTTTTCTGTTTTCTGCTTGCATGTCATTCGCAAGCCTGCCTCTTTTCTCTTATATGATGAACAACAGAATAAGAAGAAGAGGTTGGACATCTTTAAGCTGCTCTGTGCTCATATATGCTAAGTGCAGTAGGTCACCTTGGTTGCTGCAGATCCCGGCAGAAGGATGACAGAGGTGAGGGAAAGCCAGGGTGGGAAATGGAGACTGGGAGGTCACCGACACTCCCGTCTCTTCTGACCAAAAACAGAGATTACACATTCATCTGTTTCATTTCAAGAGCTCATTAGATTTTTTTATTATTATTTTACAGCAGCTTCCTGCGACTCTCTATGCTATACACTATTCATGATCCACACTCGGTACAGGTGTTGACTTATGCACACACACGGTGGAAGTAATATGTGCATGCGTGCGACAAATACCGAGCGTTTCAGAGAGTTTTTAAGTCTTTGTCCTGGTCGCACGGGGCCAAGCACGATTAGGGAAAGCTTTTTGGAGGATATTTCTGGTCGCGGTTCGTGAAAAATTTAAAGAGCACTCAATTTTCACTACGCTGAGGGAGGAAAATCTAAATACATGTATATTTGAGTGAATGTTGTTGGGGCTTCCTTTTGTTTCATGTTGTTAAACAACACACAAGTCAATTCAGGTTTTTTTTTTTTAAACAAAAGTAGCTTCTCATCTCATTCATCACATATAAAATTAAACAAATTAGTGATGATGATATTGCCCTTATATTACTTCTAAGAAATATATTTTTTAAGCTTAGGTGGGGCTGGATAGAATTAGTGTGCAAAACTGTTTTGGTAAACCCGATGCAGCATAAATTATCCCACTGACCAAATGTTAAGAACAACAATTTCCCATTGCAAGTTTAGCTGCTGTAAACAGAAAGTGTGAGAAATCTGCCCATTAATATTTTTGCAAGCTTTTATGTACTTGCAAAAAAGCAAAAATAAACGTGTGTCACCATGTGGCTAGTGGTTTGTTTGGTGAGTAAACTCTCCTCAGCGGCTAGAAGGACACATCCACAGGTGGAGGTGAGATTTTGTGCTTCTCTCAAATTACCCGTTGGCCAAAACAAAACTACGTAGTTTGATTGGCATTGAATTGGTTTCCTTTGGTGACAACCATCCTTTCTTTCTTCCCTGTGTCTGGACATGAGCCAAATTATCTGGAACATAAAGTCAAAACAGCAAAACATACAGCCAGGCAAAGTGTGGGAAATCCTTGTAGTTTTTGGAACAAGACTGTCAGGGCTGGCTAGAAACCTTAACAAGCTGAAGGGAGGAGAGACATTGCAAAAGTAATTAAGCTTTTATTTTCATGAATGCTGGCATGAATAGGCCCAGGTGATCCCAGTTTCTAACAGCCAGTGGGTCCTGTGACTTCCAAACTGGGACTCGAGGAGGGTGTGGTTGCTACAAGGCGCAGAGGCATAAAAAAAGCTGGTATGTCCTGACTAACAAGCGATTTTTTTGTTGCAAAGAAGAGCAAAATATTTATTCACTTTCCAGTTGAGAGCAGCATCTGAACTGGTTGATAGTAACTCCTAAGTTACCATATGTAAAAATGTTCCTAATAAAAGACATCAACGTTGGTACAGATACACAATAATGAACTTTAAAATCAGCATAGAACGATTCACTGCAGGTTTAAGAAACCTGCTTGCTGTCTGGCCTGCAGAAGACTACTGAAAGAAATACCTTTTAGACTGAAATGATTCATATAAGTTGTAGTGGCTTCTGGTGATATGGAGAAAAAGTAGCATGTACTTTAAGGTAGTGTCAGTTGTCAGATACAAATGTGGAGGAAAAAAATGTGTTCAGGCATATTTTTAAAATGTTATTAATCACTTATAAATGTCACAGTTTCAAACTAAATATTCACTTCTTTAAACTATTTAACTTGCCTTCTAAATATTTAGTTTACAGCCAGCTAAATATTTCTTTGCTAATTAAGAATTTAGTTTGAAATTGCCACCTATAAATAAACAAACATCTTGATGAAAATCTGTCTTTTCAAAAATAACCCCCCAGTTTTTTCTCTAATGACAAGCTAAATAACTCAAATTATTGCTTTTAATTAGTTTGACTGACCCATATGTAGCTTTCTAAACATCTGGCACTGAAGGTTTTGCAGTTTAATAAATCCAGCAGGGCACCCTTACCCATATCGTAATTAATTCAGCAAATATTTATGAAACCGATTTGAACTATATGTTGAGCGTTTAGCTTTCAGGCCCAAATGGTGAGATCATTCTTCAGTGAAGTAAAAGAAGGATTAATATAAAAGTAATTCACTCTGTCCTTATGTTATGCAGTAGTAGCTGGTTCTGGATTATACATCCTTCATCCCAACACTCATGGGATGAAGTGTTGATGTCAATGTGTTATGTCTGTGTTTCGTGGCACAATAATGGCTGTACAGGTTGGACAGTCTTGGCCTTTTCCTCACAGAGGAGTTTTAGATTTAAATAAAAAGATGAACTGTGGTAACTGGTGCAGACCTGCTTTACAACCGCGGCAAAACACATACATTTTGAATATTTCAGAAACAGTGATAGTTTAATTTATTTTTTTATAGCACATGAGTTTATAACACTCATGTGCTATAAACAAAAGAGGGATGCATCAGAGACAAAGAGCATTTCCATAGATGCCACAGGATTTATGTCTTCATTTCTTCATATCCACACTTCACACCAGGATTCTCATTCCAGTGACTAAAAGTTACTGAATAGTTTTTATCCGTCATATTGTCAGAACTATAGAGCTGCGATGGGGGTCAGGGAATCAAGTTGACTTTCCAGTAAATACAGAATGGATTGAGGCGCTAAAAAACATTTTACTAACACTCTCTACTGCTGAGATATTTCTGCATGTTTAAAACCTACGTGCGGTGTGAAGGTCAGAGCGTCGTCGCTGTTTGCATCACTGGGCCTGATGAGTGCAGATACTTTCATCACTTCAGAGTCGCGCACGCCATTGATGATGTACGACAGGAAGCTCCTGCAAAGTTTCACCCAGGTACCAAGGCGTGCGGCGAGCCTGACGTCCTGCATCGTACATTCAGCGGCGGAGGAAGAAATGCCAGTGTTGCTAGGAGACCACACACAGCACACACTGTGTGAGCGGCTTGATTTCACCTCCCTACCCCCCATTCTTAGTCTGACTGCCTTTCAGTGCTTCTTTATCCTCTCTTCCTCATGGCTCCCTCTGTTTTATTAGTCTCCGACTCAGGTACCCCTCGGAGTCAGTCTGGATGTGATACGGTTTTCACCAGAGTATATTAATCTTATTCTTGCGCTCCGTTTGTCGGCTTCCCCCATTTTTTTTCTTTTTTCCTTTACCAGACGCCCCTCCCGTCGCCGTGGCGCTGCCTCAGTTTCCCCTGCTCTCTGGCTCTGTGTGCTTCAAGCTGCTCATTCCTCTCCTCAATGTTTTGCTGCATCCTAGCGCTATTTTCTCCTCTTTTTTTCCTCACTTTATGACAAACTACGTCACTTTTGACTGACAGGCTGAATTGCTGGAAATTGCTTTGCATGAATTGTTGTGATATTTGAGCACAGCTAAATAAGCTCTGCCAAATATGTTTGATTTTTGTTGGGTTTTTTACACTTACTGCAGCTTTTATCACGTAATAATTTCCAAGATTAAATTGCAATAACTAACAATGTAAGCAATGACAAAATGCGAACCCAGCCGACTCTTTGAGACGCATGTTGCTCCTGGTACAATATGTCCTGTGCTGTTTGCTAGCCCTTCAAAGCTAACTGCTGTGTGAAAAGACTCATGTTAATTGTGCCATTTAAAGTTCAATTTTCACAAATACACAATGCAGCCCAGTGGAATTAAGTGCTTATGTTGAATATGGTGTGACCTGTTCAAGGTCAGGATGGCGCTCTGGTGTGTCCGTCTGCACAGCGGTGTTGCTGTGCCACTCAGCTTGGTGCTGCAGCTCTACTTGGACCAACAGCTGTGATGATGGCTGGAGGGCAGAGGGCCACACCATAAAACCTTACCAAAGTGCTAAGTTCATTATTAGTGAAAGATGACGGCTAAAACCATAACTGCATGGACATATTCTCTGCCTGCTGAAGCTTCAGAAACCGTAGAAAAGGAACCTCTGTTACCCTTTCTGATGCAGTACCGCTCAAAGGTCCTACATTTCTACACAAATCGTGTCCAGTTATAAATGCAAGCATCACATATAATTGTCAAACGGAAGCAATACGTGCTTTTTAAAAAAAATTTTTACACAAACTGAAATGTGATTCATATGGATGCCCCTATAATCTGATGCCCTTAAATTAAATGTATTTTTGACCAAATTCCCTCTGAAGTCTGATTATTGAGAAATCTGAGTGTAAATGAAACCGTACTGCAAACGAAGCAAACACAAAGGATCTCGAAGACCAAGGAGCACAACAGACATGTCAAGGATAAAGTTGGGCCACACTTTTCAGATTATAGTAACGCGACAAGTTGAAGATAAAGTTCTAGATATTTTATTCTCTGTTTTCTCTGTTAACATGAACCACCATTTGAATCAGATGCAGTGGATCTGCTGTTGCTTCACACCACGTGTGTGTGTGTGTGTGTGTGTGTGTGTGTGTGTGTGTGTGTGTGTGTGTGTGTGTGTGTGTGTGTGTGCGTGTGCGTGCGTGCGTGCGTGCGTGCGTGCATGCGTGTGTGTGTGTGTGTGCGTGTATGTGCGTGGCACGTGAGGGGCCTTGTGGGGCGTAGTAGGTGTGTGCATGCATTTGCTTATGTTCATGAATGAGTAGTATGCAGCGTTGCATGCAGATTGAATTGCGTGAATCATGACTCCATCTGCCTTCTGGTCCTAACAAGGAATTCATGCGCCTCCTGACCCTGCAGATTCCCCCTGAAGCCACTTGCTAAATGCTCCGAGTTCAGTTGTCTCACGAAGGGGCTGAGCGCAGATTGTATTTTGGAGGTTTCTCTTAATACGGACACGTCTAATGAGGAATGTGGAGCTTTGCATGTTCCGTCCGACTGGTTAATTGTAACCCCCCCGCCTCCCCTCAGGTGCATAATGCAACAATTGTAGGCCTGCCGGCTCAGCTGCCAGATCCCAGAAACCAAAATCAAAGCCACACTTAGCAAAAGCCCCACCTCCATTCGCTGCTCTCTAACCTAATTAACATTGAGTCAGCAAGCATGGAAGCAGCAGTGGTCGAGGTTGTGGTCAGGGCTGTGGGATACAGGAATAGCAGAAGCAACGCTGACACACTGGATGACACACTGCGGCCATGACAAGAATCACACACTGATCAGCACGCTGCCTGGCCCCGTTGACGGTGCCTGCTGCTTCCATTGTTTGGCTCCTGTCTTTATGGAAAGACATGGTTGACAGTTTATGTGAGTTTTTAAGATGGCATGGTAATGGTTAATGTAAGTTAGACGTTCCTGATGATCAAGAGGGAAGTCATTTAAGTTTTACGGTGTCTAGATGTTGTTTAAATATCTCCTCAACGGAGCATGATGTTATAATTCAGCCGCTGCTTTAGCACAGAGTCCCTTGCAAAAGCATTCACACATTGATTTTATAACTTTATAACAGGCAAGCTTAAAATAAAGCCACAACAAAAAAAATCTTTAAATTATTTTTACAAAAACATTAACAAAAATAAATTGGTTAAAATAAACTGTGTTCACCCCCTTTGCTAAATAATGTTCAGCACAGCTAACTCTCTTCAAAAAACACTTCTAGCTAGAAAATCGTTTCTGGCTGGTATAATTACAGACGGTCTACAAAGACCTCAACAATAATGAATAATGCAGAGAGGTCAGAGTAAGCTTGTGCAAAAGTTTAAAACAGATGTGAAATATTTTATTGCGTTGCTAAATAGCCTAGTCAAAGTAAAGACCTAAATTTATTAGACAGTTTGTGACAAGACTCTAAAATTGACTGATTTTGAGCTGTTTTTCAAACTGCCAGTGCACAGTGGACACTGCAGCTATAACAACATCAAGGGTTGACTCAGGGCGGCATAAATGTATGCCACACTTTTCAGATTTTTATTAAAAAACGCTGAAAACCATACAGTTTTTCTTCAACTTCACCATTTTACATCACAGAGTGTATCTTCCCACAAATAATCCCTAAAGTATACTTTGTAGTTGCTGTGATATGAAAGGATTTCAAAAACCTTTTTTTTTGTTGATCTGCATCTTACATGCATTGGTTTTTCGAATGGAGGGTTTCAAATGTTCAATAAAAGTTTTATCTGCATGAGGGAAAAAAAGAGACTTTTTTGCATCGCTAAGTTTCCTAATGACACAAGCTTCCACATCCGGTAACATATTCAGATTGACTTGTCAAAAGATTCTCCGCAGATCGGGAAAGTGGAACCAGCGAAAACACCTCGGCGTTCTCCACTAAGACACATCTGAACTGTGTTTCTATTTCTGATGGAAAAACACTGGCATCATGCTGCATCAGCTGACAGCTGTTCTTTTCTTCACCAACTGCGCTGCAAACTCACATCCTCTGACATGAATACACGGTTGGACTCTCAAATATCTGCCCCACAACAGGCCTGTTTTCTCATAGGGTTAACGTGAATGGGAAGCTGTGCGTGCGCTACATATGACAAACCACATTACTGTCTGCTTAGCAGGCAAGCTTAGATAGGCCATCCCAGGGCCTGCAGCCAAAGCTGCTCCGCAGCTGAGTTACCCTGCTTACTCAAATATTCATAACTAGATAATGAAAGTATAAATACACTTGCAGTCGGGGTAAACAAAACAACTTTCATCATGCATGATGCATGGCTGTCTCCCCGCTGTGACGGCTGTCAGTTGCAGTAACAGACAGGGTGGTTTAATATAACCCAATAAGCATTGTAATGAACTGCCTCTCGTCACGTTCTGCTAATTATTTGGTTTCACTTGGGTTTCATTTGTCGTTTCCACACACTGTGAGTTAACAGCTGTCAGTCTTGTCGGCTTCAATCAGCCCGGGAAGCAACTAGACGAAGTTCTTCCGATGATTCATGCTCATACACATTGTTCTTGTTTCCCTCTCTTTTAGAGGGGAGCTGCCTTTGGCATACACCCGCTCCTCCAGAGTCTTCTCCTGTACCATGAGCTCTGGCTCTGCCCAGGATGTGGCAGTCGAGCATTTCTTGCGTGACATAGAGAGGCGAAGCAAGCGGCTACACTGCGCTGTGATTGGCTGCGAGGAGGAGCGATCCTGCAGCGACATGAACCTGCTGTATCGAAAGAGTCGCTTGGACTGGAGGCAGAGAGAGCAAGAGGGAAGTAAGAAAAGGTGAGTGGCTGAGCGCACAGGAGCGCCGCATGTCCGGGATTACAGCGAGGCTCCGCTTGGAGGAAACTTAAACCTCTTAGTGAGCGTGAAAGAGGTTAATTTTAATATCCTTATTCCAAGTGCAGTTCATAAAGTCAGAGAGGTTTCATGTGAGCTTACACCTTAGTTCACGTAGAAATTAAAAGTGTACCGCAAGGTGAGAAATGCTGTGTATAGTTCGAGATGAGATGAGGAGGAACCAACGAAAAGCTCTATTATATAAGTAGATATGAAATAGCTGTTTTAACAAAAACATTAATATCCCTTAAAACTTTTACTAATTCTGTCGTACAGCCACACACTTCATAGTATTCTGCTGAACTTATTTAGCAGAAGCAGAGTAAAGGAGGGAGGCATTTATAAAAGTAAGATTGTATCATTTTCCTTCTGCTGTATAGTTAGTTATATGCTGTTTTTTTCGTTTTGATTTGTTTCATAAAAATCACAAAAAAAAACATTGAAAGCTTTTGTAACCATACTCTTAGGGCACATGTGTCAAACTCAAGACCTGCAGCCAAATCCTGCCTGCAGGAAGTTTTGACATGATCCGCTAGACCACCTGTGTCAAACTCAAGGCTCAGGGGCCAAATCTGGCCCACCGTAGCTTCTTATGTGGCCCTCTAAACTCCAAATTACATCAATAAATGCTTCCAGTTTTTCATTAATCAAAATCAACAAATCTCCACATTTCTTTTCTTTTTTATTTATAATGCAAAGTTTCTCAAAATTGGTCAAAAACATTGAGTTTAAGTGACTGCTGCTTCAGCTTTACTTAATGACAAATTATAATCCACAAACGATATGAGAAGTAATAAAACATCGCATTTAACATCACACAAAACATCCTTACAAACATTTCTAAATTGGCACCACAAAATCTACAATTTTGATTGCAACCCCCCCCCAAAAAAATACTAAAACAATAATAAGGAACAGTTTAATTGGTTTTATTAGTATATTATGGCATAACTGGCCCTTTAAAAGCAGATATGGTCCAAAATGAAGATGAATTTGATACCCCTGATCTAGGCTCTAGAGATATAACCTTCAGGAAAACAGTTGTGTTTTTAAACATTATTTTTCCATCATAGCAGCAGTTATTTTTTTCTGTATTGCACCAGGTTACATGAAGGTGAAAATATATTAAATATTATTTCATTTCAAGATGAACTCATCAAATACAGAGACAGCCATTTATTAATATCTTAACAGTTTGTGACTGGGTAGTTTTATCAATTCTTTCTGACACAACCAGCCCTTTAAAGACATTCTTGATCTTGGTGTGGCTCAGGGTATTTTTAGACCACTTTTGTTCATCTAGGCAAGAAAATGACTCAGAATGCTTTTATCAACGGCAAGTTTTTGTCAAATATCACACTTAAGAGGGCTTAAAGTTTCACTCTTTTACCCTTGGTCTTATTGGGCCAGACATCAGCTGAGAACACGCCAACAAATGCACCGTCACAAAAACAAACAAGTGAAGCCTCGCGTCCTGCAGAGGGTGTTGCTAACACTCTGTCATCACACTCACATGACAGTTTGCACATGACAGTATTGTGTTGAACAGCGACTGCATCGCAGCGAAAGAGCCTGTCTTGTTTATCTGCGCGTCAGAGGAGAGACGTGACGTTCAAATGTGAGTCACCTGCAGCTCAGCAGAGCAGCGCTCTGTGTTCACGGCTTGCTTGTGGAGGGGGAACAGAGAAGTCCCACCGAGTGCTTTGTGACCCCGAACGGTGAGGTAGACGTCCACATGTCAGCAGCAGAGGCCGGCGTTGTGGTCGGATCGGAGTCGGCCGAGGAGCAGGGCGGCGAGTGGGATGAGTGGGACGACTGAGGCACAGCCTTGTGGGATGTGAAGCCACGGGGACCGAAAGCGGGAATAACAGATGCAGGAGGCGTGGATGGAGAAAGGCAACATCCTGAAGAAGAGACGAGGACAGTGCAAAGTCTGACATCCTTAGGGCCTCTGGAGAGAAATCACATTATACAGCAGAGAGCTGCAGGATGGTAAAAAGGTGAGTTTCAGTATGGGTTTTAAAAATAGAGTCGATTTTTTATGCCGCTAATACAGGCAGACAGACTATTCCCAGTTGTGACGACTGGTGGGAGAAAACCTTGCTATCAGCTGAAGCTTTATTAATCCCAGCACAGAAATATGAGCAAGAGCAGCAAATGTCTCTTCACTTTAAAGGATTCTAAGCAGACAACATACATATAAAATGTCCTTATAAACACTTAGCCATATGATCAGAAAAAAAAATCAGTAAATAAAAAAAAAAACATTTGGTAAGCAGGTTTGATGGTTGAAGTGACAGAATTGTATCCTCTTTGCTAATTTCAGTAAGTGACTCTCTTTTTATGGTTACTCATTCACGAATGAGAAAGTTTATTTCTTTTGCTTTTTGTTGCTTCTGGACGTGTTTTCAGCTGAGGGTCACATGCTGGTGAACAATATTCCAGCAGTGTAAGAGGAAACAGAAGATGAAAGTTTTAGTGTAAATTAAACAACCACAGCAGCAAGAAAGAACGGGGATGGAAATAGAGTAAAACCCATAAAGGCAAATAAGCATGGTGCACTGTGTCAGTAAGGCCTCAGAATGAGGACAGCTGCAGACTTGACGTTCACCCTCGGCTTCACGCAAGAGTCAATGAAACTAGCAGTTTGACCCGAAACCGTTTCTTTTTTTTTAACTGCTTAAGCACACTTAAACTTTGACCCAGAAAAGTACATTAGAAATGGGGCCTTAGCTGCTACAGGCAGAATCATTTCAACTGGAATTAATATCATCAAAAAATATCTGCAAAGTCAATATTTTTCATTCAAAAGCAGAGGTAGCGTTCAGTGTACTACCTCTTCCTCTCTCAGTGAAAATGTTTTTAACTGTATTTGTTTCATGTTGTTATGACAGTAGAGGTCGTATGCTTTGACTAGGACAGTAGAGTTCAACTTGTGGCTCTGGAGCTGCTTGTGGCTGGTTTGGCTTTCCGCATTTCCTCCCTGTAATATAACGCTGCAGAACTGAACTCTAGTAGTTTTACTAATTTGTTTTTGCATTTTCATACAATATCTGTGCAGAATTTGAGAAAATAGAATAGAAAAAAAGAAACATTTTTTGACATTAGGGCGAATAATAGATTATTTCTCTGACTGATTTTCTACAACAACAATAAAATGTTTTGTTTTTAAAGTTGATGTTTCTCTTCGTTCCAAAGATGAACAACTAAGAGTTTAAAAGTACATGCATCTGTACTAAAAATATCCAGTATAACCCAGTTCGACATGTGCCAAACAAGCACAATGATGCGACTGTACTTTTATAGCAAGTAGGAATTGTATTTAGTACATGTCAGACTGGAAATTACGGATGCCAGTTGATAAAATCAAATGGAACCAGTTACATAAAAACAGACCGAGGTTTGGGAGGCCAAGATGAAACTGCGTGGAAACGTTCGAGGGAAGTTTGTTTGTTTCCAAAGCCAAGGTTCTTGAGTTTCCTGTTAGATATTTTGGACTTTATTAGAGCGTCTCTTTCATTGGTTTTGATTTATCTGTTCTAGTCTTGTTTTCAAACTGGTTTCCACATAACAGTCAGACCACAGTAACCAAAGATCACCACCATGTTCCTCCAAACAATGCAATTCATTGTCAAGAAGACATTTTTAGTTGGAGTATGATTAAGATAAAAGAACCATGTGAAAAGCCCTCCAACCCCAATCTCTGTGTTTTCAGTATGTAGAATCAGCTTATTTTTCTTGCCTTCTGGCTTTTTTTTTATTGAAAAATCACATATGAGGAGGCTATTGATCTTCTGATTTATCTCTACCTTAACTACAGCAGATGGCTGATTTAAGCCGCAATAAAGGGAGGGCAAATAAAAAAGGCATGAACCCTCATACTCTTTGAAGAGCCGTCTTTGGTCTCGTTTTGAAGCTCCTGCCATTAGAAGAAACAAGAGGAGGAGGAAGAAAAAAAAAAATAGCTCTTCAAGCAGCAAGAAGGGAGATGCTCAGCCTCTGTCCTGAGCTAAATTTGGCCTTCGAGTATCTATGTCGATTGCAAGGAGTCACTAGAACATCTCCACAGGCATTCAAGGGCACAAACATTCTTGAGGAGATGCAAATGAACTCTGGCGCTTCAGCACACATATTAGAGCGCATGCATATGCGCAAACTGCCTCACACAGGAGGGGAAGATAAGAGCCGGTGTATTCCCTCAGAGATGAGCAGCCTCAGCGCTCCTTCTGTTGATGCTCACAAAGTTTAATACAAACAGCAAGCTCCCATTGCCTGGCACTCTGGTTCTGTGTGGGCATTTTACGTCTCGTCTTTCTTAAAATGTGTCATTTTATACAAAGTAGTAGTTTCTTTTTTGGTTGTAGAACCAAATGTTTTGGGTTACGTCTGTACCTGCGTTAGCCATCGAGAGATTGAAGGTGTTCCACATTTAGATTAGCTCTGGCTCAGTCTGTGTCTCCAAATTTCAATTTTCAAGTCTCACGAAAGATTCTTTCTTGAAATTAGTTGCGCACTTTGGACCATTCCAACACATGAATTTGATTTGATTGAAACAATTACGCTGTAGCTCTGAAGCTTAACCCTTGCCCCAAATTTGCAGGATATTACGTTTCTTCTTCATTCCTTGCTCTGTATTTAGCACTGTCTACATTTCTATTAATTTGGACCAGATTCTCCACTGCAGAAAAGCTTTCCCCACAGCATGACGATGGCACCTCTATGGCTCACTGTGTGGGTGTTGTTTACAAGGTGATTTTCAGTGTTAGTTTTCCACCTCAAACCCTGGTCTCATTTTAGCAGAGCACCCTTTTTTCACGTGTTTGCCCTTCTCCCGACAAACTGCAAAGTAGACTTCTACAGCCTTTTTCTCCCAACAAAAAAAATGCATAAAACACTTTAGAGCTATATTTCTGAAGTGAGCAGCTAATGGTTATTATTCTATTAACAATGTTTTCCATCTGACCCAGCAGGTGGAGGTTTCTTCCTGTTAAAAGGGAAGTTTTTCTTTCTACTGTCACTGTATGCATTCTCAGTAAGAGGGATTGCTGCAAGTCAGTGACTTGATACAAACCCTTATAAACCAGTTTGAATAATGAACTGAACTTGACTGCTGTGTGTTCGACAGCTGTGGTCAACTGGAATGGATTATAATGACATTTTTTGTAAGGTGCTTTGTTATAAACTGGCATTATATAAGTAAACTGAATTGAATTGAGGTGTGGATTTTTGCAGCTCCTCCAGAGTAAATAAATGAGACACTTGGTGTTTCTGTTACTTTAAGTCAGGGATGTCAAACTCCAGTCCTCAAGGGCCGGTGTCCTGCAGTTTTTAGATGTGCCACAGGTACAAAACACTGGAATGAACTGGCTTAATTACCTCCTCCTTGTGTAGATATGTTCTCCAGAACCTTGCCAATGACCTAATTATTCTATTCAGATGTGGTGCAGCAGAGGCTCATCTAAAAGTTGCAGGACTCCGGCCCTTGATGTCTGGAGTTTGACATCCCTGCTTTAAGTGAATGATCGTGCCTTGGTTAAATTTTAAGTGGTACCGTTTTAACATGAGATGATCAAAATTTGCTTTAAACTTCTCCTCAACTACTGTGTTACCTGGTCTTCATGATACTGCTTGTTTTCCAATGTTCTCGAAGAAACCTCTGTGAAGTACAATAGAACCGGGCAGTGTAGAACCGGGTAGTGTAGAACTAGGTGGTGTAGAACAGGGTGGTGTAGAACCGGGTGGTGTAGAACTAGGTAGTGTAGAACAGGGTGGTGTAGAACTGGGTGATGTAGAACTGGGTGGTGTAGAACTAGGTGGTGTAGAACCGGGCGGTGTAGAACCGGGCGGTGTAGAACAGGGTGGTGTAGAACTGGGAGGTGTAGAACTAGGTGGGGTAGAACTGGGCGGTGTAGAACTAGGTGGCGTAGAACTAGGTGGTGTAGAACAGGGCGGTGTAGAACTGGGCGGTGTAGAACAGGGCGGTGTAGAACAGGGTGGTGTAGAACTAGGTGGTGTAGAACAGGGCGGTGTAGAACTGGGCGGTGTAGAACAGGGTGGTGTAGAACTGGGCGGTGTAGAACAGGGCGGTGTAGAACCGGGCGGTGTAGAACCGGGCGGTGTAGAACCGGGCGGTGTAGAACAGGGTGGTGTAGAACTGGGAGGTGTAGAACTGGGTGGTGTATTGATGTCTTCATAGCAACGCTGGATTAAACTCCACACAGGTGGAGTCTATTTAATAAGTATGTTTCTTCCAAAGCATTGATCACACAGGATTTTATTTAGAGATACCAAAGTAACAGTTTTTAGATTTCTTCTTTGTGAATAAAAATAATAGGTTTCCACTTGCTAATTGTGGACCTTTTTTGTGTTTGTCTATCACTTAAAATGTCAATAAAACACATCAAAGTTCGAGGATGCAGCAAGACAAAAAGTGGAAAACCTTCAAGCCTGCTAACCTTTCTGCAAAGCTTTGTATGTGAGCAACTCCAAAAACAGAAAGACTCTCCCTCTCTTGAGCCCTGAATATTCACAGTAACCCTGTCGATAATGACCACAGGGACTTGTCTCATGCTGATGAGGGGTGAAGCAGCGTAACACCCCCTCTGAAGAGCTCACTACTCAACAGTAGTGGCTGTTTATGAAGCAAAGAAGCAAGCAGAGGCTTGTCAGAACACATTTATAAACCTTTGGTTAGCTCAGCGGGGCACCAATCTTCACAGTTTTGCTTTCACAGTTTGAACCACTGACCTGACAAGCTAATCTGAAATCCCTCCTCTCTATCCTTAATCATTTTGTGTATTATTTTAGTCTGTTTTTAACTTTACCTAAACCAAAATCCAAACTGAAAACCTTATCATAAGCAAGTGTTGATATATGTAAGGTATGTCAACTTATTAAAGGTCTGATCCTTGTTTTACGAAAGCAGACAAATAAATAAATCTGCCGTCTGCTTTATTTATGGCTGTCTGACATTGATTGTTTCAAAGACTGAAGCATCAAATACAAGAATCGCGGCTGTTACCACGGTAACAGATGAAATGATTCGGGGGATCCTCTGCTCAGGCGATAGGTCTGTGTTCTGGCTGCAAACATGTAAAGAAAACAGGTGGGTTCTAAGAGTAGCGTACATTTCTAAATTACTTTAGACAAGAGAACTGAATTTGTAACTCGGGGTGTTCTGAGTTCAACCAAAGGAAAAGCATTTGAGAGGCACAGCTTTCCTTTTGCAGAGAAACCCCTGCGGGCATTTTTTCAACGTAAAGAGAATTTTTGAAGAGCAATGAGAGAGAGAAAGAGAAAGAGAAAGAGCAACATAAGATACAAGTCAGTACAAATGAAAAAAACATGTTTTTTTTACTTAACTTTGATTTTCCCTTGATTCAATATTTCTTTTTTCCGTCATCCCCCACACCTTATGCTGCAGCTCCACTCAGAACGACCCGTCGGCTACCGTGGGAAAAGTTCGAGACTTGGCTTCCTTCCGACGGCACTTCCGGATGGGCTTCATGACCATGCCGGCCTCCCAGGACCTGTCCCCTCACACCTGTGCCTCGGCCATGGCGCCCCGCTCGCAGTCCTGCCACGCTGTTGGTGCGGGGGATACGAGCCTCGAGAACGGAGATTACTCTGACACCCAGTCGCAGCACGGCGGCCGCTGCCCCCCGGCCAAACCCAAACGCCATCCCAGTACCCGCCTGAGCTCCTCATCTGCTGACAGCAGAGGACCTCCTGAGACCCCGCCACCCTCTTCAAGCTCCCACTCACAGGGAAAACATTCAGACAAGAAGAATTGTAAGCAGAAGTCTGTTTTGGTCACATTTTGTGTTGAAAATTGTTCATATTTTAACAAGACTTGTTATGTCTTGCAGCAATGAAGAAGTCCGACTCTGGGGAGATTGGAGCAAAGAAGGTGCCTCCTTTGAAACCCAAAAGGAGTCCCAGTACCCAGCTCACCTTTGACCCCCTTCCTCCACGTGTGCCTCCTTCTGCCACCCCCTTGCCCTTCCAGTCAGCAGACTCTCAGATTCAGACGGGAGATGGTGAGGATGAGCCAGTCTATATAGAGATGGTGGGCCAAGTGTTCACCAGAGAGAGCCAGACCGCCACACCCCACCCCGTCACTCCCGTGGCCACCACGCCCGACTCCGACTCAGACCAGAGCGAGGCGATCTACGAGGAGATGAAATACCCGCATCAGGAGGACAGAGAGTCCCAGAGGCATCTCCCACCAAAGCATGAGAAGCTTAAAGCCTCAAAGCACTACCACGTCACCACCTCGTCCTCCAGTAGTTCTTCTTCTCTCCCTCGCCCTTCATCTTCTTCTCCATCCTACTCCAAGCCCAAAGCTACAGTGTCCATCTCCCATTCTTCTCCGCTGCCTTCCTCTGCATCCTCCACTCCTGTACCCCAGGTCCTGTCCACCAGTCCCCACACACCACGAGCTCCAACTCCTTATCTGTTGCAAGGAGGTAAATCCGAATCCGAGTCCAACACGAAGATCCCGGCGCCGTTCCCCAATCTCCTGCAGCACCGGCCCCCACTGCTTGCCTTTCCTCAGCCTGCAGCTGCCTCCAGCGGCGTTGGGGTTCAAAACAAGACGTCCACCTCTGCTAAAACTCAAACATCCTCTGCGACAGCTCAGGCCAGCACCTCCTCATCGGCTTCTTCTAATGTTTCCACCTCCCTGTCAGGGTCCAAGGAATCATCAGGTGGCACGTCACAGCAGGACAAATACAGCCGAGACTCCCAGTTAGGCCCTGCTCCCGGTCTGAGAGCCAGGAGTCACTCCACACCGCTACCTCCCTCCTCCAAATCCACTTCCCCTTTCTCCCATCACCACCACCATCCTCACCATCGCCCCTCGCACTATCATCACTACCGCAAGCCAGACAGAGGAGACTCCCCTGCTCCGACCAAGAGCAGCTCTCAGTCATCCAACCAGGCAACAGTCCAGACGCAAACCTCAAGTACGGGCAAGGAGGGCAAGAGTGTGAGCTTCCTCCTGAAGTCTGACAAAGGAGAGCGGGATAAAGACCGGGACAGAGGTAGAGACAGGGACAAGGAGCGAGATAGAGACAAGGACAAGGACAGGGACAGAGACAGGGATAAGGACAGAGAGCGAGACAGAGAAAGAGACAGAGACAGAGATAGAGATAGGGAAGGAGGGCCACACTCATTACCAATAGAGAGCATTACCACCACTAGCAGCCAAACACCTCAAAGCAGCACCACCTCCACTCCTACGCCACTATCCTCTTCCCAGCGTCCTCATTCTCGCCCACACCTCCGCTCTCACACACCCCACGGTCTGCCAGCATACAAGCCGCCCTCCTCGGACAGCCCGCTGCTGTGGACCTACCCGTCCAGTGGCTTCCGGAGGCCGCCGGCCTATGAGAGCTTGAGAGCCAGCTCTCAGACGCCGTCTCTGCAACAGCCTTCAAGTCTCACTGGTGTGGGCGAGGGGGTGTCCAAGAGCAACAGCGGGTCCTCGTCGCAGTCAAAAGTTGGCTTCATGCCTTGGGACAGCAGCGCCAGCTTAGCTGTGGACGACGGGTCTTACTGGCCCATGCAGAGGAAACTGTCCTTTAGCCATGGGAGCAGAGAGGCAGAGAGTAAGTCGTCAATTTGAATCAATAAGACTTGAATTTTTGAAGTGAGGTTTTGTGAAAAGTTATCATGCAGGTGATTTGCAATCGATGACTCTTTTAGCTAATCCAGATTAGATTAGTTTTGTAGTCTGAGACAGACCAAGACCAAAGACTTCTACTATTTTTTAACAACTCCATCTTCAAAAATGGTGATTCTAAGAAATGGTTTCATATAAAGCAATGTCCTGTGAAAACGATCAAAAGAAACAAAGTAAAGTTTCACAGCAATTTGATTTAGCGCTATGTTAAATTGTTGCGCTGCTTTCTACACTTTATATGTTGCTTTCTCAGTACGTGTTTCAAGCAGGAGGATTATTGCTAATACTCCCACTGTCATTTCCTGTACAAATAGTTGACTCAATAAAAAAGAAAAAAAAACATAATACAATACTTATATTATAATGTCTACAAGTTTCCAAAATATTATTGCACAAACTGTTACAGGGACATTAAATATTTTAAGTTGAATGAAATGCACTTTAGTTTTGGCCCCTCTGACACTAAATCAACTAATCTAAATTAAGACAAAGCAACAATTACATTCTACAGCATGTTATCTGCTTATAACCTTCAACGGAATCTTTTGAACAATCCCTCTAAGTTACTGGAAAAGAAATAAGAATAATACAGTGATTATAAATGTGTTTCATTTTACTTTACTTATGCTCCTTTCCCTGATTCAGAGGATGAAGGGCGGGCCTGGAACGGCAGTGCTGATGCCCTGTTGAGGATGGACAAGGAGGATCTCGGTTTGGGCTCTCGAGGCGGCCAGTCAGGCATCCCAGTTCACTTTAGTGGCGCCACCAGCAGGGCTCTGGGTCACTGCGAGTCGTTAGCTGGTGTGGACAGCAGCCCGGGATTCAGAGCGCTGCCCAGAGGAGGACTTCCTCTTCCCTGCCAGACCTTCCCCGCCTGTCGTAACGGAGGTAAGCACATCTGATGTTTTCTACTAGAGTATTTTGTTTAGAAGGAATCCCTGATAATAGATGAGCGGTGACTTACAATTGTATTAGACCGCTTAAAAGTTACCACATGAAATTAGAGGATCAAATATCTGTGTATTTTTTGGGGGCAGATAAAGGCAAAAATAAAAACTCATTGCTTTCTTTCAACAATTGCTTTTCGTCCTCCCACACTTGTATGAAGGGTTGCAATTGTGCTGCATTCTTTCCTTTTTCAGACAACATCTTAAAGAGTATCAGAGTAAAGATAATTTAATTCTAATCTGTGACACAGTCTTCAAATATTTACTGATAAAATGTTAGGAAAAGAATCTATTGTTTTCTTTCTGGTTGTCCTAGTCAATATCAAGAAATCATAAATGAATGTATTCATGTTGCAACACTGTAAGGAGTATGAATACCTTTGAACAACACTGTACAGCAGTTATTCTCTGTTGTTTGAGTTGTTGCCTAAAACATGCTTAGAAAGATTATCTCAGTTATTTAAAATTTACTGTTGGACCCTGTGTGGGACATAAATCACCTAATATTATGGGAAATATATTTATTAATCACACAAGTGTATTTTCATTTGTTATCATTTCACAATTAATTAATTTATTTTTGGACACTTCAAATGTAAAAGTGTTTATGTTCTATTTTTGGTTAAACATTCATGGTTAAATCTTTTGCTTGGGTGGAAAAATAAATAATGTACAAGTAGTAAAAGAAATATAACACACAATGAGGGCACAGTTGCTGTCCGCCTTATCCGACCATGTTTCCTTCTAATATCCTGATAAGTTGGCATGCACTGTAACGTTTGTTTCCTTGCAGAAGTGGGGCGGCTGGGCCGCTCCTCCTCTGCTGCTGGAGTCAGACAGGTGGGTGGAGGAGATGTCCACAGACAGAGCAGTCTACCAGTACGAGAAGCCCTAAATCAGGTGAATATATATCACATCTGGCCCCACAGCTGCAGACGCTAGTAAATTTCAAACACAGTTTATTTTGAAGTCAACATTAATATTGCTCTCATTACGACTTCCCCCTTCTGCTGGAGACACTGCTCCTCCAGATCTATTTATAGCTGGTAGTTATGCCCACCGAGCAGAATAAGGGTCTGGTTTGTCTGTGAAGGGAAAAAAAAAAAAAAAGAGTATGTGACGACAGAAAAAAAAAATGGAAGCAGTCAGGAAGGAATACATTGCGGATGTGAGAACACACTCAGCTGTATCAGGAGTGTGAACTGCAGTCTCCCAGCATCACATTTTTGCCCAGTTTCTGGCTCTATTGCAAGTGCTGACGCAGTTTGACTGTGCTGCAGAGACTATCTGCATGCGTTTGAGCGGCAAACTGTTAAACATGCAGCCACAGCACATCCTGGTGGCTGTCTGTGGGAAGTGAGCCGTTTTTTTTAACACGTGCAAAGATTCTATTCATTTATTAATGCACTGTGATGGCATTAAAACTATAGAAAGCCATGTGCTGACGAACACCTTCTACTTCACATGCAGCTGCACGGTGTGGCCCCGGCTCAGGCTCCTTGCAGCCCCAGTGGCCCCGGCGTGTCTCGGCAGCAGCAGCAGCTTCAGCTCCACCAGCAGCAGCTGCAGCTAAAGCAGCAGCTCCAGCAGCTTCAGCAACAGCACCACCTACAGTTGCAGTTCCAGCAACTTGCCCAGCTGGCACAGGGACAGCCTCCCGCTGGCGGGGGCACCATGTCGTCCACGTCGCAGACGCAGAGGGACGGCAAGCTGCTTGAAGTCATCGAGCGTAAGCGCTGCCTGTGCAAGGAGATTAAGGCACACAGACGACCCGACAAAAGCCTGTGCAAGCAGGACAGCATGCCCATCCTCCCTAGCTGGAGACGGACACCTGAGCCTCGTAAGACTGGCACGACACCCTGTCAGAGGCCACAGGCCGTCGTGTGGGACACGGCTATCTGACCCCAGGAGAAGCGGATTACATAATATCATCTTTCAAATGGTCTGGGGAGAGAAATTACTTCAAGGAAGACAGATTGCATATCAAATGCAAACTTTGCTATTATTGTAATAGGGAGTGGTTAGTTGAACTTTGACTACAAAAAGAGGTGAAGAAATGTAGTTATTACAATCAGACTAATTTCATTTCTTACCCTGCTGATTTGTATTTTCTCTGTACTACGTACTGCACTGATGTGTTCCGATTGCCAACAAGTTATTTTTTTGCCACTAAAAACACCACTTATTGCTAATACAGAGTGGGTTGTTTTCCTAGATTGGTGTTGCCAAATATCCTCCTGACTACTTGAGACACAAGGGAATCATGTACTTTCTTCAACAAAGCATCGAAACTACTCTGCAGAAGAGAGCAGACGAGACTCGTAGATAAGTTATCGAAGTGTTTCTTGAAAATCGTGAATGTATATGAGATGTCTTGGTATCAATAGATTGTCATTGTGGATGCGAATAATCATCACTGAGAAGTAAAAGCTACCTACTGTGTCCGTTTGCATATTTGTAATGTAAATCTATTTACTTTCTCGACCTTTCTGCAATTTTACAGCAATACGCTCTGAAAAAAAAAACAAACTCTTGAGCAACATATTTTAAAAAAAATAAATAAATCTTGTGTCAGCTAGCCTAACATACATATCTGAGACTTGAAGAAGTCATATTTACTGTGTCATACTCTGCATGTCACCAATAGACAAGCAGTGCTGTAACCGTCAGACAAAAAAAAAAGAGAGAGAAAACAAGGATCCTGTCCGACAGATCTTAACTATACGGTCCTGTGTGGTTGTAGGAAAAAGATGAATCCACTGCGTAGGATGAGTTTGGGGCTGGGTTAGTCCAGCCGAGTGTAGTCAGATACAGATCAGCGGTACACAAAACTCCAGTCATTGCTCATGCTTTTTAATGCAGTTGCACATTAGCGTCCGTTCCACTGAGCACTTGACACCCATCAGCTCAAAGACTGCGCAACATGGTGCAGCTGATGAGACTGTGAGCATCGATCACCTCAACCCGAATGCTGGAACAATCTGCACAAAGCATTGCTTAGAGGAGAAATTCAGAACCCTGATGTACTGTAAATAGACATGTACAAGTGTATTGAAAATGTAGCAATTATCTCCATTTTCATACTTGTAATCAATACATATTATGTAGCATAGACTGTATAAACATAACTTTGTTCACTTGTTTTTTTTTGTTTGTTTGGTTTTTTTTACTAAGAGAATTAAGTATCTGATGCAGACAGCCCATGCATTACTTATTGTTCGATTTATAAACAATGAGCCCTCTGGAGAGAAAAAAAACAACAAAACAAAAATAAACAATTGTTTATATAATTTTATGCAAGATTCCCTTTAAGCTATGTTGTTTATTCGATCCCCTTTTTCTACATTCACTTTTATTTATGTACAGATTTTAACAGCTTTTTTGGTCTTAACATTTTTAATACTTTGCTGCTATTTCAATACTCGTGTTGTTCAATGGACTACATAGTGTTGCCATGATAAACATTATTAATATGATGCTTATTGTTACATTTTTTTCTGGGGTCGGGGGTTTCCAGAAAGCCACGTGGAATGAAGTTTGTACCTTGAAGAGTCAGCTCTCCTGTAATAGTATTAAGGCGCTTGAATGTCTCTTGGTTGATGTTTTTTTATTATTATTATTATTATTATTTTTAATAATAGTTATAGTACCAAACTGTACAGTGCAGTACATCCAGTGAAAAAAAAGACCTATTTAAAATGTTTAAGACTCACTCTTTGGCCTTTTCCTTTTGTTTATGTCCATCTACTTGTGTTGGAGGTTTTTTTTCTTTCTTTTTCTAAGCCTTTTGAGTCCATTTTCATAAAAAAATAAAAATAAAAAACACAGGCCAAGTTGGAGGAAATGGGCAAGTGCAATGCATGCAGAGATTCCTTACACTGAAATGCTCCAAATGATGCTTCCTATTGTGCCCAGTTTGATTTTAAATACCAAGTAATCACCTTATTGTCATGGACTGATACGATACCCGAGGTACAGGCTACCATTTTTCCAGAATAGTTTACAGAGGCTGTTGGTTTTGTGTGTCTTCTGAAACTGTGGCCATTATACGAGTGCCATATACTCTATTGATATGGTAAGATACGGTGTACCTTGGAAATCACTGTAGTGCTATATTTGCATTGATATTGTCATTGGAAATAAATTTTATATAATGAACTTTACACAACAAACAAAAGTGGTCCCTGTTCCTCTATGCACCCAGTGACCCTGCATGGACAAGCATGGATGGATGAATGAATACCTGGGAAAAAAAAATCAATGGATCCTACACACATTCTTGAAATGAAAAGTCAGGAACAGTTTTGAATTTGATGTGATATTTTCAGCACTGGTTGAGAAAAGTGAGAAATGCGTGAGAAGGAAAGAATGCCTTGATTTTTGTTATGGCAGATCCATTCATCTCTCAAACACCTTCCTATAAAAATGGTATAAGGGCCATTAAGCGTTTTCTTTGGCCCAGTATGTCCGGTCATTTCAGAGTTTTAAACTAGATCCATGTTTCTTGAACTGTAGGATCTTTCTTAGATTTCACCAGTGGTGGATTTTGATCTTGCGGATGCTTGAAGCAATAATAATAAATATTAATCTACTTTTGCTGGTCAGTGTAATGGGAAATAAAGTTTGTTGTGTGTAGTGTAAACTCTACATACAAACTGTTGCTGTACTTTGCAGCTTGTGAATCTGAACATTTTATTGCAGCTTCAGATTTAGCTTAATTTAAAGGACTGTTTCTTAATTTTCAAAGGAATCTTAAATTTTGTGCTCTAGATTTGTCACAAATAAGGTTTCAGATCAGTGGTGATCATGCAAAACAAAGCTTGTCATGCTTGATATTGAAAATGACACAAGTGAATCAGTGCACTCAGATTACAGACTTTAATTTCTATATTAAATATTTTTGTTTTTGCCAAAGAAATGACTTCATTTGTATCAATTTTTATAGAAACAAGAAACAGAAAAAGGTGCATTCTGTTGGATATTTTTAATTCTTATGCCAGAGCAGAATTTCTATAAGAATAAACAAGAAAAAAGTGTTTTTTTTAAATTACTTTTTCTTGTATGCACATAGCATGCCATAAATCACGTAGAGTAAATTTGATTCAAGCAACACATTTTTGGATATTGACATCGCTTTTCTGCTGTGTCATGATAACAACCTACACATTTGATAATTAATTTGAAACTGAATATTTTTTTTGAGCTGTGATGCCTAATTGTAGTTGGGGAACACCCCGAATCAACTTGAGGTCCCGTGAAAACTTTGGACCGGCTCTTGGAAAACGTTTTTATGCAACATGCATTACACTGCAGCAGCTGCAGCAAAGGGGAGGAGCGGGACACCGTGTTCCTTCCGCACTCCTGCAGTACGTACTATTTCCAAATGAAGGCGCTATCTTCACTCCTCATCTCACCCTTTGCGGGTGGGTTTGCGCAAACCACCACATTCAGTGGTCCCATCGGGTGATTGAAGTTTTAACTTGACATAATTTTTTCTTTCTGTTTTATTTGACATGATGTCTTGAGTTTCATCACGCAACTGGGCTTGAAAAGTTGCATACACGTCTCTGTGATGTACTGTAAAAACACAACCTCACTTATTTAATCTCATTTAATATATTTAATTTGTAGCCATGTGTTAATGATTATTTAATTTAACGTAACTAAACCAGTAGACAGAATCTGATCGAGTATTTTAAAGTAGATCCTTTAGGGGTCCCTGTGGGACTATCGGGTGATATTATTTGTTGATTGTCGTGCGGATACGTGATGCTTCTTGCTTGGGAGCCAATAAAAAACAAGACCCCAGCTGGCCACGCAATTTGCTTTTAGGCTTGTCTCTCATGACTCGGGACAGCGAGGAGTGAGGATGGAGAACAGATGATTGGCTAAGCCTGCAGAAGGAGGGAGGATGAGACTCAGTGTGTGTGTGTGTGTGTGTGTGTGTGTGTGTGTGTGTGTGTGTGTGTGTGTGCGTGTGTGTGTGTGTGTGTGTGTGTGTGTGTGTGTGTGTGTGTGTGTGTGTGTGTGTGTGTGTGTGTGTGTGTGTGTGNGTGTTTGTGTGTTTGTGTGTGTGTGTGTGTGTGTGTGTGTGTGTGTGTGTGTGTGTGTGTGGGTGTGTGCGCGTGGTTGTGTATGTGTGTGTGTGTGTGTGTGTGTGAAGCGTCCAGAGAGGCGGAGGGAGTGCTTTACCGCAGTATCACTACATTTCTGCACCACTCATCAAAACTCTGCGGCATGCAGACAAGAGCTTGGGGGGAGGGCACTTATTATTAGGTCTGTCCTGCTGCTCTCTCATCACACAGGCCACTGTACAGTTTTTTACTTTCATTTCTAACCATCCTCTTTGCACTGGGCGTTCGGGTCCATCACTTCTTTGTTTTTTTAATATAAATATTATATATTCCTTATCTTTCATACCGGTGTCGGGGCAGTTGTTGCAACCTTTCCCGTAGAACAATTTCAGCGCAACTTCTAGAGGCGAGGAAAAAAAAACACAAATAAATTTAGGACAAGATGGCAAAGGATGGAGAAAAAAGCGAATGGAAAGAGTTTCTGTGGAACCCGAGGACCAGGGAGTTTCTGGGCAGAACGGCGAGCAGCTGGGGTGAGTAAGTCCGTTCGGCTTACAGCAATGCAGCAAACAAGCTCCCCCGGCTCTGTAACAGGTCGTTCTCATGGACTATACCCCTCGGGCGACACGGAGTGCTTTTAAATTCCCTAAAAAAAAACGCGTGACGGCTTTAGAATTGTATCTTTGCAGAAGTTTATTCGTGCGGATGTTCGGGCAAAGAGAATTGAGTCGCTGTCCAAATGCCGTGGTGCTGAAATCTGACTGCGGCACAGAATCTCGCAGTAGCCGGCACATTATTCCCCTCATGGCGGCCTATTAGTAATATAGGACAGAGCTTTTCCTGGCTCGTACGGGTGAAGTCATGCTCTGTCCTCCCTTTTGCATGTGATTTGTCCAGATTAAAGCAGCTCTACTTTGTCATTGCTTTACTTTGAACTCTGCTACGGATAAGCCCTTTTTCTAGGAATTGAAACTCCTTTTTATACATGTATCTTCGTCAGATGTGGGCACAACATGATGCAACGAGATTTGTGCTTTTTCAGACTTCTTCCTCAACTTAATTGAATGCCACTTAGACATGGGCGCTGCCAGCGACGGGCAAATGGCCCCTCCTATGAACTTGCTGCCCCCTGTCCGGAAGTCTCATCGTATGTCTAGTTTTCTATATAAGCAAGAGAAGAAATTAAGGTGCAATAAATTATCTACTGCTCGCTTTGTTTACTAACTTGACTTTTTTTTCAAATATGGAGACTTCTGATGTGGGTCATACTCACAAGATGTTTCATTGCTGCCTTTGGTAATCTATAAATTATATATATATTAATTGCAGTCTCCTCTAAGCAAACCTCTACGAACTCCATTACTCATGAAGTCACTTGGAGTTATTTGCTTTAATTTATGTCATATTTCATTTAAGTAAGTTGGTCCAAATGGGGTTTGACAACTGAAATCAATGAAATATGGTGTAATATCTAAAATTATTTTCAGTTCAACTAACTTATACAAGATATTTAGACATCTTTATAGAGACTTGTACTTGTAATTGCTAAAAAAGAAAAATAAATCAACATCAGGAAATTACACACATGCATGAAATTGTTTCTTTGGTATAAAATGAAAGCAGTAAGTGAAATATTTTATATTTTGTTCATAGTCTACTGTGTAAAATTGTTTGGGATTTAACTCAAACAAATGCCAGGAGGAGTTATTTTTGGTTTGATAAAGTTTCATAATCGTTCATGTCCATCCAACAAGAATCGACTTGACCAAACAGGCTCAGTCTCATAGCAAATGAAAACATGGCGTCTTCCACTGACTGACATGTTTTATCTGCAGATTATGTCCATCAAAAAAAACCAATAATAAAAATTCTCTATAAGCTATTTAAGTATTTAACCATCAAGTCAAACTGATATGCAATGACGTACAAATGGTACAAAATGGTTTGGAGATAATAGGTATGTAGGAAACTGGGATTGAGCTGTAGAGACATTTATTTATTCATGTCAGTTTTTACTCTTGTATTGCACCCCCTCCCCCCAGAGCCTATAAACAGCAACAAGATAAAAATCCTTGAAATTCTCTGGCTTTCGTTTTTTAGTCGGCTAACATGAGATTATGAGCATCAGCCCAGCACCCCCTACCCCCTCTACCGTCCTAAAACTTTCTGAAAGCACCCCAGCACGCAGAGACCTTGCAACTATTTTAAAGATCCATGAAACGGCAGGACACATATGGCCGCGTTCTAATGACACTGGGGGCATTTTAATCTGGGTAAAGCCGAGGACCAAATGCTATTTGTATCACCCTCAACCCGGCCCCTCCCGACCTGTGCAGGTCAGCAGAGAGATTTAATCCTAATCTAATGACTTCATTGGCTGATGAAGAAGGTATCAATTCAAGATGTTCTGACAAAGCAAAGGACTTTAAAGAACAATTTTAATTTTTGATCTTTTGACTTCAAAGTCTCCGTATTGCCCCTGCGTTTATGTCCTACTACTTACACACAAGTTATAAAAGGTATATTTATATATCTGATGTCCAAAACCAAATGTGCTACTGCCCAATAAATAAATGATATGTTAACTACATGTTTATATGTGTGATAATGTAGATAAATGTGGAAAATATGTACCTCTAACATGTTTGTTAGATATAAATAAAGATAAACTCGTTGAACATGAGTTCAAGTTTCATCTGCTCCTTTTGGGTTTGATATATTATATAGTAAAATAGCAGATATATTTGGTTTTTCAAGCTTATTCTTCCAATTTGATCAAAATTGCCAACTAAATGAATATTTATTCAACAGCATATTCTTGGCACTTTTGGCTTGATGCCACCATAGCACAGTAGAGAATCAGTCGTCATTGCCTTCTTTTGTTGGGAGTCATAATTTATTCATTGATTAATTTCCTCTTATGTAAAAGGAAGGACTGACACACAGACACATACAGGCAAACTGATGAAACTCACAAGATTAAATCATGATTTTGATCACTTTTCTTCCGTTTATGACAGCTAGTATACTTTGAGTCTGAAATACACATTTAGTAGAATTTCAGAAGCTAATCTTTTTCATTTTTAATCATTTATAAAAGTATGAAGCAAAAACATAGGCTCCTTCAGTGATTGGTCTCAGGCTGCCCCTGGTGGTCTGGATGCCTCGAGGAGCTGCTAAAGTTTGCATTGCCTTGGGCCGACTCTGTCTCCCTCAGAGCAAACTTAATCCAGCTCAGTTTGTTCCCGTTGCTCTAAGGTCTGATGGCCTTTTTAATCTGTGCTCTCTAAGACTTGGTAATTAGTCTATTTCCGTTGTGAGTTATTATAAGCTGGCTTCACTTGGCGTTTCACAGAACCACACTGGGAATAAAGTCACACCATTAAGATAGCAAAATTGTATATATTCCATTGTATTCTTATTTGCATGAAAGTAAACAGTTGGTAAAAAGCATATTCTTTATTTTTGCTTAGTTCAAAATACGTTAACTGAACGTGTCGTTGTTGAATTTGTTCCTTATTTTGTTGTGTCGGCTCATGAAGCTGGGTAATGTTGCTTCAGAACACTGGATCAAAGCCTCCTTTCAGGATAAAACATAAAACAAGCATCTGCATGTTTCGCTTTGTGTGCAGGGCTGTGTAGAAATGGAAACGGCCTCGATGAAGGTCCACCAGCTGATGATGAGACATGCTTGAGCCTGGACTTAAAACAAGACCGATTTGGCCATTTCTGAAATAAAGTTAAAAAAAAAGAGGCACAACTCTTACTGCGACATCAGAGAGACAAATTTTTAACGCTCCCATTGTGAGACTGGAAAACATTAAAACCAATAAACCCTGATTTCATTATCTAATGCCTTTCCTCTGGCCTTTTGAGTCAGAAGACAGTTTTTTATCATGTTACAATGCAATTACCCAGCATGATCTTCCAGTTTAGTCTAATGCCTCCTAAAAATGTAAGTTGGGCACCGACTGCATTCATTTGCTGTTTGCAAATGGCTGAAACAGAGATGTTTGACTGTCTGTCATCAGTGCGCACTCACAGGACACGGTGTGAATCTAACACCCTCTTTACTTTAGTGAGGGATGCCCGGGTGTTTGTGTGCCGTTGTGCACGTCCAGTCTCCCCTGGGTGGTGTCACATAGTCAGCACAGCCTAACCCCTGGGGAGACAAAAGGAAAACGATGAAGAGGCGACTTTGTTCTGTCGCCTCTTCATCCAAATGTCTCTTATCCTGCTCGCTGACTCGTCGGCTAACATCGTCGGCTAACATCGTCTTCCTCAACAAACAAGTCGTCGTCTGCGATTTTCATTTGGATTTAATGTGGCAACAAGCTGAATGTTTCTGAAAACAACTGGATGAAAAGCACACCCACGTGGGCTTTGAATCATTAAGGGACTCTTCTGTAATTGCCCTCCCTTGGATCAGCTTCCCCTTGACATTTTGTTATGGATTAGCGGCAGCGTTGCTTTGTGCAGGGAGGCAGACGCCACGCCGCTGCTGACGGAGGGCTTCGCTGGGGGCTTCCAGCTGAAGAGGAGGGTCAGAGCACTCAGCTGCTTCCCAGTGTCGGCCTCAGGTGCTAGTGCGTCACAGAACATGCTATTTCTGCTGCCTGGGTTTCTGTAAGGAAAGGAAACGACTTAGAAAGAGCTCTTTAAAACTATCAATTTGAACCTCATAAGTCAGGGAAACTCTTTTTGTTTTGAGTTAAACTTTTGCTCTAAAAACTCAGAGTAAATTAAAGGGTAGAGCTAAGTATGTAGTCATATCAGTAATATTTTTCTGAGTATGTGAATCATGTGACGTTAGGGGCTCATATAAATTGTTTTTCTTTGTTTTCTGGTGATAACTGTATCAAGATAAAATAAAATGTGTTTGATTTCCAGTGTCAATTTTTTTTCTTTTCTTTTCTGGAAAGGGATTGTTGTATTTTTGTTGTCTTTAGTATTAAGCTTCTCATTATTAGTTCCACATGCATAATTTAAAGCATCTCACAATGCTTGTGTTTGTGTTCCACCTAAACCTAAGCAATCTGAAATGGTATCTTTGGCCATTTGACCATGTTGTGTCCCAGACTGACTAGATTGCATTAAAATAATAAATATGGTCATATGGTCGCATAAAATGACAAACTAAATGGAAGGAAAGAAAAACATCAGAGGAGTAGAAAGACTCTGCATAAAGTTAATAAACTTAAAAACTCTAGAGTAATGATATAGACATAAGCGGTTTTAAATACAAGAATTGAGGGAACTAGTCTGTATCATTTTATGGGTAAAAATTTAGAGCTAATGTGCAGGCTTTACATTGAAGCTACACAAATCTATTAAAGTTAATCATAAAAATCATATATTTATTGTTTTAGGGTTTAGAGAAATTCTTGCTCAGAGCAGGATTTATGTTTGATTCATAGATGGAACATAGCTTATATATAACATAATATTTTCTTTCTGTTTTTTCAGGTCTCATCATTCTATTCTACATAGTTTTCTACCTCTTCCTGGGGGGCATGTTTGCTCTTACTATGTACATCATGCTGCAGACCCTGGATGACCACAAACCTACTTGGCAGGACCGCCTTTCCACACCAGGTGCCAGATAGTGCAGGTTCAAACGGCATGGATGCAGAACCCGTTCTTGTGTGAGTCGCCATGACCTTCCTGCTGCCTCTTTGTCTCTCACAGGTTTAGTGATTAGACCCCGTCAGGACGAAACCTTCGAGATAGTTTACACCATCCAGAACACCGAGAGCTGGGACATGTACGCTCAGGCCCTGGACAAGTTCCTGTCACGTAAGTCTGACTCGCGTCCTCTTCTGGTCCGACTCAGTTGACTTACAGCTGTGGATTATCCAATTGCGCTTTTAATACTGAATCGTTCCTTTACCATCAGTGAGTGGGAGGCTGCCTTGCGGCAGAATTTCAGTTGAGTCATGAGGCTTCGCAAACCGAGTAACCCTCCACCTCCCTCCCCCCTCCGCTCCCTGCAGCTTACAACGATACCATCCAGGCCCAGAAGAACCACGAGTGCACTCCGGACCAGTACTTCCTGCAGGAGGACAGCGGTGATGTGAAGAACAACCCCAAGCGCTCCTGTCAGTTCAACCGAACCATTCTGGAAGCATGCTCTGGACTCCACGACCGTTACTATGGATACCAGGAGGGCAAGCCGTGCATCATCATCAAGCTGAATCGGGTATGAAAGACAGGAAAAAGAAGGGAAGGGAAATGGATGCTGTTGCTAGGAGACATTAAGGAAACATTAAAAAAAAAGCAGACGGGGAGAGAAAAATACCCTATAAAGGATAAAAGTCTGGGTTAAGAGTGGCACTTATCCATTGTGCTTCATAGCACAATGTGAACAATTGCTTTTGTTCTCCCTGTGGTTTGACAATAAAATATGAATTGCATTTCTTTCTTTTCTTCCACGCCAGGTGATTGGATTGATGCCAGGAAAGGACGGACAGGCTCCGTCTGTCACCTGTGGCGCAAAGGTAATCCCTTTTTGTCCTTCACAATGAAAGGATTAACAAGACAAATTGGAGTCCAGCCCATTCATAGCTCCTCTCATTTGCAGTATGCCTATATTCTGCCACCCCCTTTTATTTCCCTCCTAATCTTTGCATTATTTCAGCAATATTTGTGTTTATTTATAAATTTCCTGGTGTCCTTTTATGCTCCTATTACACTCCATAAAACTATTCCCTCTCAGAAATACAGAGTTGGCAAAGATGAATGGGTAAGATCAACAGTCAAGTTGACAATAGTGAAATGTAGATGCTTAGAAAGTGGAGATTAACTACAGTACTTTTCAAAAAATATACATACCTCTCAAACCTTTTCTACATTTTGTCCTATTGCATAGCTGTGAAGTGGAAGGAGAATAATACATCGTTTTGAAAATCTTTACAAATAAAAATCTAAACAGTGTGACATGCATGTGTAATCATCCCCTTTACTCTGAAACACTTAAATAAATAATAATAATAATCCAGGACATGTTACTGTGACGTGTCGTCTCTAAAGCGCAGATATCAAACTCTTTGCCGTAAGTTTCATATTATTTACCAAGAGAGCTCACCACTGTTTTTTTGGGAACCACTTACATTATACGCTAAGCTGTTTCTGACAACGCACGTGATGTCATCAGTTCAGTTGTTGCGAACCTACAGACACAACGTCCAAATCCTCTTTTGTTTAGAAGAAAGAAAATCTTCCAAAAGATCCTTCCTGCCCACAGCAACTATTTGAAGAACCTTGGATAATATGAGTTACAACAACAACAACATTTAATTTCACATTGGGATTAAGAAACTACTTTTGATTTGAAAGAAAAACTGCAAATATTTCAGTCTGTTGGTAAGTGAAGCTGGTAGAGACATGGCAAAAAAAAAAGCATGCAGCCTTATTTGCCACAAAAGGTACAACATCTGGATTCGGTGGAGTTAAATGCAGATGCATGGCACATTATTTTGAAAGGTTATTTGTAAAGAACCTAGAAAACTGTAGATTACAATTTCATATTAAATAGACCTGAAGTAGGTAGTTTGTATGTGCTTTAAACACAGTTCAGAAAAAAGAAGACGATAACTTAAGTTTTCTTATAACTGATGGAGCTGCTTCTCCCTCTTAGAGAGACGACTCTGACAAAATCGGAGAGATGATCTACTTCCCTTCAAACGGCACTTTTGATCTAATGTACTACCCTTACTATGGCAAGAAAGCTCAGGTAGGAGAGCACTTTCAATCTATGGACAGTCTAAATTCTGAAATGCTTTCAGATTTCTCTATATTTTTAGAAAATGCGCCTTTGGTCTGGCATTGCAGGTGAACTACTCCCAGCCTTTGGTCGCTGTCAAGTTCCTTAACATCACCGTCAATCAAGACATCAACATCGAGTGCAAGATCCACGCCAACAACATTCCTACTGGAAATGAAAGAGACAAGTTTGCTGGTAGAGTGTCTTTCAAGCTGAGGATCAACTCTCAAAACTAGCCTGACCCCAAATGAAAACTTTTCTCCCCCCGACCTCCACCCCTCTACCCCCCCATCTTCTGCACCACTGCACATACACAGAAAAATAAACCCGCAGTATTCAACATCCTTCCCGTGGTTCGATTGCACCCTGCTCCAGTTTTCTTCTTCTTCTTCTTCTTCTTCTTCTTCTTTTTTTTTAGGGGGAAAGGGGATTGTGCGACAGGGTAAATTGAGCACGAGAGGGTGGTAAATGCTGTCCTTGTTTCTGTCGGTGAGCGTTCAGACAAATGATTTTCTGTAAATTAGTTTGAGGTGACCTCTATTTATACTGCATGATAAACTAGGAGACATAAAACAGGATGTTTTTTCAAAATCTGCGAGCAACCTTACCACGTTTACAGCGTTGCTGCTCACCTCCCGCTGCCTCCTTCGAGAGTATTCCTACTATATATCTGAATATACACAGACTACAATACAAAAGGTGTATATCTACAGTATTTATACGGCATCATAACCTTATATCGGTCCGTCTGTTCTGTTGCACTTAAAAAGAGTACTCCAACAAACCTGCATTTTTCTCAATAGATGGATGCAGAGATGAAGCCATTTGCATGTGCGTGCTGTCTTAAGTCTGCTTTGAAGGCACACTGTTTCCCACCGCTCCATTCTAGTCAGCTAAGGACAGGTTAAGTAACTGACCACCAGGAGGGACCACAATATAAGCTTTAACCCTCATGCACTCCAAGTGTGTGTGTGTGTGTGTATGTGGAAGCATATCTTTAAAAACTGGATGCTTTTTTTTTTATTGTGTATGAATGTGTGTATTTCATTTACAGATTCCATTTCTAATTGTAGGTCGGGAAGTTGCATGCAATGTGCAATATTCATTAAGTGGCATACATTATGAATGCTCGCATCCATTCATCAGACGGCTCCTGTTGCAGGTCATTCACGCTGGATATTTAAACTTTGAACTCAGAGCAGCTGCTAACAAAACAAACAGGAACAATATCTGGTGTGGTTTTAACACTGAGTTAATTATGAAAAGACAAATCTCCGGAAAACACTTTCTTAAGGTAATAGACTTGTCCAATAGATAATCAGAATTAGCTCATTAAAGGTTTTTTTTTCTGTAGAGAACTCATCAAGATGAATTTTACTTGTTTCCATCATATATTCAGTTTTTAGCGGTACATCATTTCCTCTCACTGTACAGTTTCATCCAAAGCTATGTGTCTGGTGTAATTTATTTATTCAAACCTAAATATTTAGTTTTCTGTCTCTTTTTTGTTGTTGTTGTTGAGTGTTTTGCATCTATTTCCTTAATACCAGGAATAGATGTCATTGTCAGAGTTTTTTTTATTGTTTTGCACTGGAAGTGTGCTTTTTATTCCTTCATTTGTGAAGCTGAGTTGATTTAATAAAAGGACTCGCAGTTTTTGGAGGAGGAGGATGTAGACATTTTGTTTTTTTTTTTGTTTCCTGCTTTCTTTTTCCACACTCATCATCACTACGCAGGATATTGATCTTGAACATTCCCATGACTTGCTTACATCCTCACGAGCTTCTGTGAGAAAATACTCAATAAGCTTTCAGATGTACAGTGACCACATGTTGATTTATTAGTTTGTTTTGTTGTTCTTGTTTCATTCTCTGCTGTACAAGAGAAAAATCGTCATGATGAATATCTAACCAGTATCACCTCCATTAAAAGTAATTTATCATGCCTGAGTTTTGGTGCACATCCACTGTGCTGTGCCGTCCCACAAGCCTGCCTAAAAGATTAAATATTATTCTGACAAATCTGTAAAAACTCAATTGTAATATTGTCCAGCCATATACAGCACCTTTAACAATTGTTGACCTTTAGAAAAGGAGATGTTGCTGCAGAGACTTGGTGACCATATGATTCCTCCCTGGTCTGCTGTAGCTACATCCTGACTTTTTCAGATCAACACATCCTCTACTGTTTTTGAACGGCATGGACTCTTGTCTTTCCCAGTTTAAACAGTGGCTTTGAGAAATTGATCTCTGTGTCATTTCCCCCAAAAATAGAAGCTTTGGATTACTAAAAACATTTTTTGATGGAATAAAGAGCTTAATTCACTTCTGCTGAAGCAGTAAGGAATTTGATTTGATAATCTTTCATGAAGTGTGGAAAAATAGAAATTGAGTAGGAAAAAATAGTTATGTTTCAGGATGTTATATCATATTCTGTTTAAAAGATAAAAATCTCAATTCCTGACAAAGTCAGAACCAATCACAGAATGTTGTATCGCAGGAAAAAAAAAAGACCTTCAATGTATCTAGGCAATAGGAAACAAAATAAATGTGGACTACTAATTAAATGTTCCTGGTGATCTCATCTACTTACATAAACAAGCTTCATAGGAACTATTAATATTACCACTAATTGAGGCACCATCATAATGTGATCAGATTCAAAGTTGGTTTTTTTTTCTTCTTTTTTTTACATTTTTTAATGCCATATTATGAAACTATTTATTTTAAGGCTTTTTGCTCATTTTTACTAGTGGCACCAAAATACGGTGAATGCTCTAAGTAAGTAAGATCTGACTCTGCTTGTCCATGTTATTGTTCTCTGTGCTGCTGAATCTCACAAAGGTCCAAACATAACCTTTTATCTGAGCCTAGAGGGACAAGTACATGGACCATTAATCATCTAATTTTTATCTAAGATGTGCTTTAACATGCTCTCCTCTTTTAGCTTTTTGGGACTTCACTGACAGATTCAAATGTACTCTTCTTCTGGCCTGCTTTCAGCTCTTACTTAATTTCATTGTAATCTCTTAATCTGGTCAACTAATCCAAAGCAGGCACGCTGAACTTCTTTACCCTACTTTGTCGTTCATGTGCCGAGCATCAAATGCCCAGTTCACGGCTTTCAAGCTACTTTCTTATGATGGCTTCTCCATGCTTTCAAACTCACATCCAGTCGATACTGCAATCCATCTAGTCAAATGTTTGGTTTCATCCGTAGATTTCACTCTTTTTTCTTGTCATTCATACTTGAACATTACTTCTTCTGCCAAAGATATTAATGATAATTTACACATCATCTATTTTTGCAGTTCGGATAGATGCTCATTTGCTGGTCTGAGCAAAAATCTCGCCCACAGAATCATAAAGGCCTCCTGTCATACAGTAATAGATACGCGCACAAGCGGAAAATGTTTCCCTGCAGCAAAACAGTGCCTCCTGGTGGACAGACATCTTTGTCCTCCAGTCACACAGAATGTTCTTTCCTGCTATCTTAATTAATCCCTTTATTTCTTCCTGTGCTAATTTGGAGATGTTATCAAAGAGCAATATATATATTTATCTCCTGTGCAAATGTGTGATTGTTCAGAGGAAAGGCAACATTCGGTACATTCAAGAGCAAGGGGGAAAGAAGGACCACGTTTGTGCGCATATGCAGCCAATATGAAAAAATAGTGAGTAATAAAATGCTTCGTGAATGAAAGAGTATTTTTGCTGTAACGAAACAAGAATGTAAGGTTTGAACTGTATTGTGTGATGAAAGCTACATGAAGAGGTTTCATAATTTAGTTCAACGAAAAGGCAAGATGTCAGAAATTTGTTTAGACTTGCATTATGGTTTGATGTTTTTACCATCGTTTGAGTCTGTCTTTTTCTGTTTAATTAATATATTTCAAATAAATAGCTTTTAAAGCTTGCAATCAAAGTTCTAACAGGACTTTAACCCTTGAAGCACTTTCAGAAACTGCAAAGCTGCACAGTGTGAAGTGTTGGAGAGAAATTCATGATTCAAACAGTGAATAAATACAAGAAATATCATCACCCACATCTACCTTCTTAAAGTTGCACTGTTGCTATGATTGTGGTTCAAAGAACTGTCCTAATATATACATTTATGAAAAAAATTAATGAATAAATTATCCTGCTGGATCCATATTTTTGGCTCTTACCTTATGTCTATTTTTGCTCATGTTTAAGTCAAGATAAAAAAATAAATAAATGTCATTTAAGGGAACTCGGACTTGGTTTTGCTTCTTGCATCTTAGCTTCATGTTTACTGAAGTGTTTGGATTGTTTTGTTGTATTATTCGATGATTGTGATATTACAACAATGTATTCAAGAGAAAAGAAGGAGTCAAGAAGTGCCAAATGTTTCTTTTTGTAAATATATTCTGTAATCTCACTCAAAATAATCTCAGTGGTACATAGCAAATCCACACAAATGTGACAAGAATTTAACGTTTCAAAAAAAGTTTCAAAACTTTTTTAGATTAAAGTTGTTAAAGTAGCAGTTCACAATTTTTAATGAGACAGTCAGTCATATAGTTGAAGGTAAGTTTAGTTTAATTTCAGATTAGTTTACACTGGACACTGAGTGTAACAATAAGTCTGAGAGGGATCAGAATCAAAACATCATAGCAGTTATACCTTTATTCAGTCCTCATGTTTACATTCAGTATTATTTACACAGAAATTGATTTTACTTTGAAAGGAAATAAAGGTAGGAGGCAGAAGTTTACCTAAACCACTAAAATATTCCGCTTTACTTTTAAATCAGCCAATAACTCTATCCATAATATCCCACATTTATCTTTCTTAATATATGTTTGTTTCTTACAGGAAGACTATTAGTGATGCACCGACTCTTACCTCCTTTTCTCGTATCAGGTTTTCTGTAAATAACTGTCCAATTCAATCATGGCAACAGTTTAAAGGTTTATAAAACGGCCTTAAACAAAAAAAAAAAAAAAAAAACTGGGACATTTCTAAGACTGCCGTTGCTTTAAGACGTTACGAGTTTGCTTTGGTCTTGGCTGCTTTTGGACTAGCTAGCCGTTAGCTTCCGCTTGTTGCTCCAACCAACCTGGGTCTATGCTAAGCTAAAGACACCAAGAGGACAATATACTGCAGATAAGAAAGGAACTGCTTTTAATATTTTAACAGAAGCTCCCTTTAAAAAAATTCAAAACCATTCCCTGAAATTTGGAGATAATCTTAAATAGTAGAAGTTTTGTTTTCTCCTTTTGATGCTGTGAAACAGAATGAGTGGTAGTAGGGGGGGAGGGTATATACACTTTTTAGACTTAAGTTATAGTGAAAGTCAAAATTCACTTTTTTTTTTACAGAAAATACATACAATCTGATGTAGGATCATAATAATAAAAGCAAACAAATTTTTCATGTAAATGCTGTTATAAAGAATGGGTTCAGCTCTCTTCCATGGTTTCAAGCTATATCTTTATTCATCCTTTTTTTCTCTCCTTAGAAAGAGAGTAATGCAAGGAAAGGCAGGTGGCGAGGATTATGAAGCATTATAGGGTTTTAAAATAGTATGATGAAAACCAGTGAATGCTAGTTGCAAGACATTTTCTTTAAGAAAGCTGAATGCATAAAGCCTATTTATTTTTAAAAAAATAATTATTTGACCTATAACATGATCTTATTTTGCATAAGTCTGTCAGTGGATTTAAGATTACTTAACCTTTTTATCAGACTCATCCAGACCTGGATCAATGTATACAGTTGCATATTTTGGCTTCTTGCAGCATTTTTTTTTTTTTTTTTTTAAACTGCCAAGTACTTTTTTTTTGTCTTACTAAGTCTTAATTTTTCTAAATATGACAGAAAATGTTCTTATTGTCTGTCATGTTGGCACATTTACTCTAAAATGCAGCATGCCATCCCCTGTTCAACACATATTGTTTGACGTGAGACATCTCATCATGGGAGACTGGTGCTGCGGCAATTTGTTGGCATCAGCGTACAAAATCAATGCACATGAAATCATTCACACTTAATCAGGCAGTTATTATCTAATCCATAGAAAAGTGCCATAACAGGCAGAGGAAGATACAAAAACAAGCCATTAAAATCTGATTCAGTCACAAAACACTGCTTCCTTTGTTAATTGTGTTACGCAGATGCTTTTATAGTGGCATTTTCACTCGATTAAATGAGTCGGTGCCTCCGTATTTCATCTATTTCATCGAATTATCTCAAAGGTAATTCGATGATAAGCTCAGACTGTTTATCTTTTGACTTCAGTAATAGTCTTCTCAGCTGGTTTTGAAAGGTTTGCTTCTTTTTTGATTAAAATTGAAAGTTTAACGCCGATTTCGAAGACAAAAATTAGATGATTCACATTGTCAAGGTAAGTCCAGCATGCCATTTTCCTCCAGTGCTTTCTGTGTCCTGTCACAGATTTCTCCAATGGCATTAACTACTCTGGTTAACACCACACTCAGCTCCTCCTGGTTCTGCACACACACCAGCCTGAAGAAAAATCCTCGCTCCGGCAGGGCGATGAAGGCCAACTCAGCCGCCCGCCGGACAAACCAAGTGTGGTGGTGAGAGAGGGTGTTCTGGTACGCCTCCCGGCACAGATCGGAGGGACTCCTGAGCCGTCCGGCCGTCGGCGTCTCTGCCAGCTTCTGCAGGAAGAGTTTCAACCAGAGCAGAGCTCGATGGAGTCGCAGAAGGGTCCGGCATCCTGAGTCTGTCTGCTGGTGGAAATCGACTATGCCTCGATTCAGCTCAGTCCAAATCATTGAGCGCACCGAGTGGTAGGTATCCTGCGAATACCCAGCAAACTTTTTCACCCCAGTTTGTGAGTTTTCAGAGTTTCCTGAGTGCATGTCTGGGCCAAACTCTGCTTCTGGGCCCTTCTCAGAAAGCAGGGCCAGTTTGCGGATTATTGCAGTCTTAGTCTCTATCTCCTTTGATATTAAACTAACCATAGGGCCCAGAGACTCCATGAACCTGGGACAGAGACAAAGAACAGAAATAATCAGCGCCAGAAGTGGGTTCATATGTACAGCACCGTGTTGCTGTTATCTAGTTAATGCTTTATGTCCCTAAAATCCAGACATTTCTAAGTATTTTTATTAGTATTTTAGGTAAAAAACATAAAAACAGTTGCACAGTTATATCTGGTCTAAAATTGTTAAAAAAAATTAAATGAAAAGTTATAATGATTTAAGCATTTGTTACTCTATCATAAAATCCCATTATTAGTATTTTAGATTAAAAAAAACAGTTGCACAGATATATCTGGTCTAAAATTGTTAAAAAATTAAATGAAAAGTTATAATGATTTAAGCATTTGTTACTCTATCATAAAATCCCATTAAAATAACCTGAAATTTGAGGTTGTAACGTGAAAAATTGTGAAAATTTCAAGGGATATGAATACTGTTCAAGCTAATTTTTCTGTCTCTGTGACGTGACAAAGCTTTAAGCGATGCTCTTACTTTACAAGCTCGTCCCAGCTGGACAGATACGGCTGCAGCAGCACATCCGAGGTGTAAGCCCGAGCAGCCAGCAGGTGGGAGACCAACACCGACACCTGGAAGTTCTGGCCGGGGCACAGAGCGAGAGCAGGCGGGCCCTGCGTCCCGTCTGCCTCGCTGCTGTTGGACTGCTGGTGAGGCTGATTCTGCAGCGGGGGCTGGGGGCGTGTGGTGAGGTCAGGGGTTAATCAACAGGGGACAAAGAAAGAAAAAGCTCATGTGATTTATGGATTCATTGCTAGCGGGCTTCCCAACAAACACAAACCCGGTTTTGGGTTAGCAGTCGAGTCATTTCTATGCGACCTTTGAGAACTTTTACCTTGTTAAGTTGATTGTAACCTTTTAAACAGGAATCCCAGTGATAGTCCAAACCTCCCTCTGCAGCAAGACATTAGAAAAACACAAACATGTCAGACAATTTTGTCAGTGATCTCTTCAAAATTGACAGTTATGATGGTGTAGTATTTTGTCACTGTTTGAAGAAGCCTTGAAATCTTCCTCCGTGTTCAGCAGCTCATGATAGCTGCTTTTGTTTGATGATTTTACTTTTTTTAAAGGATTAGTTCACCCAAATAAAAGCTGCATGCTATAGGCAACATCAATAAAAAGAGAGAGTCTAGAGTGAGCTACAGGGGTGAAGAGCTGATCAATGAGCAGTGCTTTAATTTGTTAAGTCCTGCCGCTGTAGTAATACCTCTAATTGCCTTCAATTACTTGAGGGTAGCCTACTTTCGTTCTCATGTGCTGCAGTTTTGCCGATCATTAATCCTATTACCAGGAAACAGATTAAGGAACAACTGGCTTTCAAACGTTTCTGATGATTTAAAGTTCGACCAGGATTTTCCAAACATTGTGCAAAAGTGAGCTTTCTAATGAAATACAGTGCATTTTAAATGCATCAAAGAAACATTTTAATTATTTTGTCCCAGAGCATCTTCACTTTATTCTATGGGGGTTTTATATGATAGTCCAAAGTGCAGCATGGTTGTGATGTCAGAGGAAATTGATACTTAGTTTTGGAAAATTTAAAATCCAAACTGGGTGGTGTGTATTTGTGTTAATTCACCTTATTAAGTAATGCAACCAGTTGCCTTTCAAAGCCAAGGAAGAGTTCAAAAGATTAACAGCTGAGGTAGGAAAATCTGTGAACTGTACAAATATCAGTTGTTACTCGTCAATCCAAACTTTGAGGAAGATTGGCTAGAACAAAGCCATAATAAGTCCTACTTTCAATTTGTCACAATCAGTGACATGCAAAGATGTGAAGGAAGGTTCTCTGGTCAGTCCAGCATTTACATTTTTGGATAATATGCAAAATTGTGTAAATGGGGGGGAAGGAAACACTCCCAGTTACTGTGAACACATCGCAATGCAGCATCCCGGTGACAGGATGCTTTTCTTCAGCAGGAAACTTGGTTAGAGTCGAATTGTAGCTGTGTTGGTGGATAGAGGTAACCAAAGCATTCCTGATTTTGGAGGCTGCACAAGACCTGAGACTGTGGTGGAGGTTAAATAAAAAGCCAGATATGTATGTATTTGAATCCTATTGAGAATCTGTGGAAAGACTTAAAAAAGTATGCTTATGGCCTCTCCATCCAATGACCAAAGCAGAATAAAAAGAAACTTTTAGTCAATACATATGCAAAACTAATAAAGACATGCATCTGCAGTTGCACTAGTTTTTCTAAAAGGTTTTGACTTAAACAGTTGATAATGGAATAATAATTTAAAAAAAGTTTCCAGTGATGAGAAAAAGAAATCTGTGATTTTCACTTAAACAGAACTTTATTAATTCTTGCAAGAATCAAAATCTGTTCAGTTTGATCTGTTCTAATCAGACATAGCGTCACTGCCGTCTCTACTTGGGTTATTACAGAGCTTCTCACAGGGAGTATGGGAACCAGCATTTCTGGCTCAGTATCTGGACGTTAACAAAGACATCTGAAACCTTGAAAATGGAGGAGCGCTTCATTCTTATCTAAACCCTCCCCAAGTTCCAGTAGGGTGAAAACACAATAGGCCTCACATAAATGTTGCTGTTGCTGCAAAAGAAGGTTAATATTTTTCCCCAGATTATACAAAGAAGTATTCAAAGAAGCTATTCTCTGAAATTCCACTAGCAAAAGGCTACAAGTTTTATATTTTATTTGCAATATGAACATTTTATTCAGATGTGAACTAAGAAATGGTTTAAAGGCTGTGAATATTTTTTATAATGTACTCTAGATTTAACCCAGTGAGGTTACCTGATGTCACCTGCATTCACGCTGCTTGTTGAATTAAGTCAAAAATCTAATATTCTATGGGGTAGCAAAATCTGCCACAAAATAATATTTATGAGATATACTAAAATTAAGATATTATATAATAGTACATATATTACTTATATATATTCAGTTGGTCTGCTGTATAAAGTTTCAATAAAATAAATACTAGTTTCTCGTAATGTTATTAAAAAGGAACCTTTATTTGTTGATATGCTTTCAGTCTGATGTCTCCAAACACAGTATGATTCAGTTTAAGTGAAACAAGTGTTCTCATAAGACATAGCACATTCCAAAGTAAATAAAAAAGAAACATTTTTAGGTCATTTGTGGACCAGAGAACCTTTTTAGTTGGGTTAAGATGAAAGCGCAGAGGTGTCTGCTTTCACCTCTCATCTAAAAACCAGGATCAGCTCTCAATCTGGAGCAAATGTCACATTGTCTCAGTTTAGACCTTCCTGGAATTATTACATTGCACATTTCTTATCTGTTGTTTTCTTTTATATTCGAAACTGAAATTAAGAAGGTTTTAATTGCAGTAAAATAAAAATGTCTTCTGAAAGTTAGAAATCTGACAGTTTATGAAAGTCAGACATCTCAGAATTAAATTTGAAGGTACATGATAAGATCTTACTGATCCATATTGACAAAATATGACCAGTGTTCCTGAGTCCACACCATGTGATTCAATCCTAATCTCAGCCAAATGCATTCCAAACAGAGCGGAGGAAATAAAACTAATCGTGGCTGACCAGTAATGCACACTCAGAGAAATACTCACGCAGCCACAGCGATCCAAGACACAGCAGCAGGACCAAGATAGCAGCGGCCGCCTTGCGCTTCACACCCATCCTGACGTTCAGTCTGCAACCTGCCAGTCTGCCTCTGTTGCTTTTTCTCTGCCCTTTACCTTTTAATTCTTCCGTGTTTCACATGAGGGCTCAGGTCCTTTCACTGGCTGTCACCGGACCCCGTCCTCTGACCCCCCCCTTGTCCTCTGAAACCGATCATGCTCTTCCTCAAAACTTCAAAAGAAACATTTCTCAGACGTCATTGCATTTCCAAAACCTGTACGCATGCTCCTGTCAGTTATCCCTGCATTTTTAAGCTGCTGTTTTCCCTGTGTTGTTTTTCTCTCTCTTTTTTTTATCATTATTCAGCTGCCGGTCTCCTGGTGAGTTGCTCAATCTGAGAGTCCAGAGATCAGCCGGGAGCAGCCTGTGGCTGATAAAGTACAGCCAACTCAGCTTATCCGACAGAGACCTCTCTATTCCCGATTCATCTTCTGTGCGCGCTCAATATTCCTGGTGAGCAGAGAAATGCTCACTCCTTTGCTTCTCCTCCCACCACTACGCTCCCTCCCTCAGCCCTCTCTCCTCCACTCCTTTTTCTCCCTTATCACATCAAAACTAATTTACACACACCGCAGGGAGGGCCACAATGACCCTAACACACAAGCAAAGCTCCAAAACCTCTTAGTGTATGCAAATACTAGATGACTAGTTAAATTATGTATTAAGGTCATGTCAGCGTAGGTTCAAATAAGTGCATAAATCTTGTCGAGAAAAGTCGAGATCATCCCACTTCCTCATTCTGGAGATTTTAGTTTAATAGTGACAATAAATAAAGTTATCTTTGAAATTAATTACACAGATGACATCAAGAACCAACAGTAGAGTCAGACTGTAATAAAATTAATCTGGTTGTGTGTGTTGTTATTGTGTCCTGCAAATTTTGGTTTAATTCTTCTTTTTTCTGTCTTATCATAAAAAAATCATAGTCAGAGAGTTTCATAAAACAGGAAGGGCAGCTTTCCTGAAGAAAGAGGAAGTGAGCTTCTAGCCTGCAAAAGTATAAGAATAGTTCAGATTAATCCTTATGTCAAAGCATTAAAGGTTTAAAGAATAAAATCTAAACATTTAGAGTAATTGGATAAAACCCAGAATAAAATACTTTAATAATAATAACTTGCAATTTAATCAATAATTAATATTGGTTTAACCAATGGTTGATGTTGGTTTGATTATAAGAATATGTACACTTACTCTTATACTTATGGAAGTACTTACAGATAAAACAAGTAACTGTAACTTGGTATCAAATAATTAGAATAATGGATTATTCTTGGATTCTTTTCAGAAGTGTCTGTAATACCTCACATTATGATTATAATACCAGTAACTAATAAGTTATGGGTATAATATTATAAATGAATGCTAATTCAGAGAAACTAAAAGGTTATAAATGTGATATAGTAGTGCCGCGTTTGTCTTGATTTTTATCCAGGAAGCATTTCGGCTAAACCGTAAGTGAAACAGCTATTGGGGCTGACTAGTATAAATTCCATTGGGGAAGTTTAACATTAAATACACCTTTCTCAACAGGTGAGGGCGCACTTTCTCTGTCTATAATCAGACATTTAAGCGACTTGAAACCATTCCTCCCTCCCTGGCACCTCCAGACCCGGGCCCCCATCACCCCCCATGGCTCCGCGCCTGCCACAGCCTGTCCCTGCGCCGAGGCCCTTTAGTTTGCTTTTAGCCCAAAACTAAAACAACACCCTTGGGACTCGTCCGAGTCACTAAAACCAACCTGGTTCAGTAACAAGTGCAAGTTAAAGAGAGCGACCGTTAACAGGTGTGCTCTGTGAAACTAGTTGGTTGCAGGCTGCTCAATCTGGCTAATTCACAGGGTGAAAAAGGGTGGGACATCTGGATGGAGGTCGTCAGAAAACAGGCTAGTCTTTCTCGACGCCAGCTTAAACAGAGTTTACTTCAGTTTTGGACTGGGTAAATCTTGGCAGATTTAGAAACTCAATTCACCCGTTAGATGGAGAGCTGATAGGACATCACCGTCTTCTGAGAAGGGGAGGTAGAGAGAGAAGAAGGTGGTGGGGGGTATTGTGCAACAACAATCTGTTCAAATTTTAAAACTAAAGCTGCACAAACACAAAGATAAAGGTACTTATCTTTAATTTGTTTTAAATTAAAGTTTGACCTTTGAAACCACAATGTGATTTCCTTTAGCAAACGTCAAAGATTTATAAGTCATGTTCGTAAACCGATTAATGTGGCTCGTAAATTGCCTGATTATTGCCTCCGATGGCTCAGTCAGTGCTGTCCAAAGGGAGCTAAACAGACATTGAACTCCACACTCAAGCTGCACCACGTGTCCTCTCATGAAGAAGGGCTTAACAATGGCATTTTCTAGCAAAGGAGCGGGAAAAAAAGTGAAGGCAGGGCCATTCATTATGAGACTGTGGGGGCCGCTGGACACAGGCCTTTCATTCAGTGGAGCCAGTGGATGATTGGATCTGAACTACGCACTATCTGATAAAAGAAGGGGATGAAGGGACTCATTCACCAGCTGCAGGTATTTGGCTTCACATCATTACTTTGCAACCATTGTGATGCCTCTGAAAGTGTAAACTTAAACCGAAGAGGCTGGTGTGCAGAACCTTCACTCATGTGTTCACTGAAACATTATAATAAGATAAATAGATCCAGATATTTACAACTGAGGTCTGCCTATCCGTTCTTCTCTTTGCAATAAAGCCCTTATCTAACACGTGACGCTACAAATTACCCTCAGTAGCCACATAATTACTTTGACTAGGTCATGGATGCATAGACTTGGAAACTATTACATGTCTTGAAACAATTATTCTCACTAAAACAAAATGCTCATGTTTGACTCATTTCAAAACTTTAATGTATTTTATTTGGATGTATTGGTGAGGAAATAAATGCTGGGCAGTTAACACTGTTGCCTTTGCAGCAATAAAGTTCCCAGTCTGACTCTCGCCTTTCGTTCTGCGTGTTTTTTCCGTACATTTGTGGGTTCTTCCTCCAACAGTCAAATAAAAGAAAATATGAATGCTAGGTTAACTGGCTTCTCTGGATTGTCCTTAGGAGGGAGTATGTGTGTGGGCATGGTTGTTTCTGGTGCTATCCATCTGTGTTGCCCTGTTAGACACCGCTGAATTGTAGGGTGAGGGTTAGGATTGCATGCAATATGACTGGGCAAAATATGGGGTCTATAAATGCTCAAAGCTTGTGGAGACATACCTCGACAGAGGTGGTTCTGCAAATGTTGACTCAGTGCAGCCTTTTATAATTCAGAGCATAATCCCCGACGTATCGGGTTTCACGTTTAACAACCTTAAAGAAACGACAGCACCATGTCACAAACTGCAAATTGTTGTATATCTAACAAAAGCTGGGTTGGAAGTGAGGAAACAAAGTGAGAAAAACTAGTCTGACTAGTGTGCTGTTTTCACTGGAGTTAGAAAGGAAAGTAGCCAGCAAATCATGACTTATTTTCAAATGAGCGGCTTGCAAAATCGTCTAATTGGCACAACATTTTAGGTCCTTCAAATCTGCTTCTTATCAGTGCTTCTTATCAACGAAACGCTGATAAGAAGAGCCTGTTGCATACTTTACTTTATGTGATAGCGCTTGTGGGAAAAACATGCAGAGATCAGCTGCAAAATTACTAATTTATTGAAAGTAACAAAGTATGAAAATAAAAATGCAGTTTGGTTTTTGATTCAGAATCAGTGTCTCTTGCAGATTTATTTCCCTAATGTGTTTACATTTTTTTCGTCATTTTCTTTTCGTCCTAAAAATATTCATCCCATTTTTTTTATTGTATATTGATTTTTTTTCCTGTCTGGGTGTCATATCTCAGTGGTTTAATTACTTCTACAACACTTTGTGTGGTTTATGAAAGGCGGTTCAGTAAGAGATGGACACGGCTGCAGTCAATGACCCTCGCTGAAAACTTATTTTGTACTTTTTTGATGTTGTCCTGGATGTAAACATAAGTGTTTTCTAAACGTGAAGTCGGACTGCTCTAGACCTGCGTCTGAGTTGTAAGTGTGTGACACTCACAGCCTCTCTAAGCTCTAGTTACTGTAAAGAAGCCCATCTCTGTTTTCCTTGCTGTATATTTAGAAGTACGTCACATTCTGAGCAACTCACATGGCACATTCCAGATTTCCCCCTGTTGCCCTTCGCCCTGAATAAAGACATTATCTTTGTTTGCAAAAATTATAACAGTGAAGTATGTCAGTTATATTTTGACTGCCATCTTAAAGTGAGCTGCAGAAAACATAAAAGTTAGCTGACTTATCTTGATGCTGATCAGAGACTCGGTCCCCGGTGTTTTATTTATTTTCTATGCTGTGTCTCCTATTAATACTGGTAATCCACAGTCTTTGTCTTCCTGCAGGACTCCTGCAGTGGAAGTGTTATGAGTCTGCAGTATGTATTAATACCCAGCATTCATAGCAGAGGGGGGCTGATGGGAGGGAGGGCAGGCCCACACATCCAGTCACCTGTTCTCCTTGCGACCCCAGTGGGCGTCTGTGAATCCGAGCCTCTTCGTTAGTCTCACACAAAAACAGTTCAAATCAAATCCACGCCGCCAATCAAACTGGACATATTCACATCGACAGGAAGCAGTTCCTGAAACTAAACCACACAGGATGGACGGGTTGCATTACTGCAGTTGTTAAATGATCTTGATGATGATTATTGTGGATGGCTGGAGTGTGACTTGAAGTCCTGGTTTAGTGCCTCCAGCTGCTGTGTAACCCGAGCCTCAGATGGACCGACTGCGGGGCTGGACAACAGTCGGGGTGTTTGATAGGGGGGGATTTAAGGCTCTTCCCCTTCGGTCTTTACTCTCACACTCTTTCTCCTCCTCACGCTTTATATTTAAACATAGTCAAGTGGAATGCATTAGGGGGCTCTAGGGGACATAATGGCTCTGCACTGTTTAGGGATATTTTTCGTATTTCTCTCTGCTCTTGGGACTCTAACGAGCCTGGGTAAGTGGTGTGTTTGCAAACTTTTGGTTGATCTTCAGTGACTGGCATGCTGCGCAGTTGTGATGCTATAACTGGACGGACGATCAGTGTTCAAGGATGAGCAACTCCAAAGGTCTTCCTTTTAGCGATTCGTTATGTGTAGAAAAATGTTCCGTTGTTAAGACTTAAGTCATGTTTGCCATTTACAACCCATAAGTCAAAAAATAAAATGAGATGGTATTCAGTAAGAATGCAGTTTTTGTTACGCTTACTAGGACTTTTCTCGGTTCCTGTATTTAAAACTGAATTTAATCTCCAAAGGGTCATTTTTAAGTATAATTTTTAATTTGTTTATACAGTTTAAATTAAATAAATAGGGATAATGAGAGAGTAGGAAAAAGGAAAAGAGATACCAGTAACAGATGTGTGGGAACATTACCAAAATGAAGGTTTGTCATTATTCTTCATTTTTGAACAATCCTGATATTGAATTCAGATATTTAAAGCTGGAGGGCCAGTGGTGGGGAGGTTGTGCAGGATCTTTGATCCTATCGGCAGCAACACACATCTCATCGTGCTGAAAACAGTCAAGGCCCCAACATGCAGGATCCCAAGGTGGATTATGATTCAAAGTTATGTTTTTCATTGAATTCTGCTTTGAGTTTTTTTTTACCCTGTACAAATAGGAATGCTAGGATTGTTGGTCTGTTAGTTTTGTTATTTTTATAAATTGTTAGATGATGATAACTAGGGCAAATACAAAAAGCAGTTTTAAAATCCTACTTTCAGTTAAGGGTTAATAATTACCTAAGTTACCCTGGCCCCTTGTGAAAAAGTACTTGACTCTTAGTGAATTTACTGCGGTTAACCACATTATGTATTTTAAAGCTTGGCTAATTTTACCAAGTACTGTTTGATGTAAACATTGATTATTTTCAAGACCTTTTGGAAAAGAGTATTTAGGTTGACAGAAGGTGTTTGTCATTTTACACAAGATGCAAAACTAAAGACATTTCAGGAAATGAATAATAACAGATTAACACGGTTCGGTTGTTGTGACGATGGTTTGTTATAATTGATGGAAACAAGAATTCTGCTCTTTAGAAGAAAGTCCTCCAGTTTAACATCAATATCTGATAAAGATATAATAACTGTAACAGGGGAAACTATTTCTGGTTGGTTTGGGTTTTTTCTCTTAATCAAAAATCATCATTGAGCTTTTTCTGTTTATGTATCTATTTAAAATGTCTGGATGTGGGGGAAAAAAACAGAAACTGCATATACAGTTTTATAATTCACTGTGAACACTCAATCTGACACTCAACAAGAAATGTCTGTATAATTTTCAGATTAGGATTTACTCATCACTAAAATGAGTTCACTTCAGTCGAGAAATAAATGAAAACTAACATAGAACTAATTATTAATGTAATCAATTGTAAGTTTTATTATAAATCACAATAAGGACTATTTAGAATGATCCGAATCACAAGGATAATAATACTTGTGTTTCAGATCATTTTAAAAATAAATTTTATAAAACAAAAATTTATTTGTTTTATAAATACATTTTCAAAAAATAACATTTGCAAAATAATTAAAGATAATTAATCAAACATTTACTGATCATTGATATCTGTTTTAAATCTTAAATTGCCACTGTTTTAAAATTTGTATTTACTACTTTGTGGTCAAATTGTTGGTATTTCTATATTTCTAATGTCTATTTCTGTTATTTCTATTTACTTGTCTTACCTGCTGCTGCCTTCTTGCCCAGGTCAACCTTGTGAAAGAGTTCCTGATCTCAGTGGATTTTATTTGGTTAAATACAGAGTAATAAAACAAAAGCAGGTGGTCTTTCAGGAGTCTACAGAAAGGACTTCAAATGCTTCATTTCTATTCAATTTTTGACACTCACAAATATTAAAAGCAAAACAGAAATACAGCCAAATTATGTTCTATCAAAACCAGCTGCATCTGGATGATGCATTATTGCACTCCGGATGTATTTCCTAAGACACGATGTTCTGTTGGGGGAGTTTAGAAAGAAGGAAATCTGAATCAGCGAACAGCCTTTTGATCCACCGGCTCTTTTGATTGACCTTGGAAAGAAAGCAGTTTGCATGTGAAAGACCACATGTGTTCCTGCAAAGTAGAGTTTTCAGAACGGATTTTCTGAAATGTGTCCCAAATATTTTAGAAAACATTGGTAGAGATTTTTTAACTCCTCAAAAATGTTGCACATCACATGTGACGCCAGCAATGTCCCACATCTAAATATATCTTTACTGAAATAATAACTCCTTAAATCTTTTAAAGATATGCTCCTAAACGAGGATGAAAAATCAAGGCAGGGCATGTAGAGATATGAATGAGTAATTAATTTTTGTTTGTTTGTATTTCTGAATTTTGGTTTGCACTTTTTAACCTGGTCATTGACCTGTATGCATTTTTCCTGTGCTGTTTGCCAGTGATCAGCTCGGCACAACAAGTCAGTTATTTACAAAGCTGAAACAGTGATGATGTAATATTTACCTGTACGGTCATGTTGCTCTGACACAAGATGCTGTCTGTCTTCGCATCACAGTGCATAAAAGATCCTGTTTCAGGTTTTGTTTGTTAAAGTTTTGATGCACCCTCCTGTCATCCTCTGTTCTTTTTTCTACACTCTCCTTCAAGATGATTTAGGTATCAGCTGCAGGAAGTGAAGAGAGGTCAAAGCGCTGACATTAAATACTAACTAAACCTTGTATGCGCTTCAGCTGATTGAGTGAGCTGTATTTAGAAGACAAGTACATACTGTTCAGCTCAAATAGCCATACGCTGAAGTCAACAGTGTTGTTTCAAACGAATGTGCAGTGCAGCGTTTCTATTACTGCAGATCAAACTGAATTCATAGATTTCTGTTCTTTAGCTTACTTTCTATTTTTATTTGGAGGCGCTCAAAGACTGCTGCACTTGGATATTCAGATTTTCACACTTTTTACTATGTTCATCCCTGAATGCACCTTATATGAAGCTCAACCTTATTTAATGGTTTAAAAAAATGAAACAGCTGTCAACGCTGTCATTACAGAGCTGCAGCTATGCAAACTGTCCCATGGGTAGATTAAATATTTGCGCCTGGCAGGAGCAGCCAGGCTGCCGGTTCATGAGGGAGAGCATGATTCCATGTTTTGTAGTGTGTAACTTTGACCTTTTATTGCAAAACGTGAAAACTAATTCCAGTGTTTATGAGCCAAGCTCGATTTGTGCATATGGCATCAAACACTTGGAAGACACAGATGGACAATGTGGCTAAAGTTATAAATTAAATTTAGGAGAATGATTTAATGTTTATGGAATACGTTATGACCGTCGGAGAAAATTCCCCGGATGTTTCTCTTTACGTCCTGCGTTTCATTCCTACAGTGGGGTGCAATGAGGAGTCCGAGCTTATTTACGACTTGTTCAAAAACTACAACAAGAATATTCGTCCAGCAGTTGAACCTCGGGAGAGAGTGCAGGTTATGATCAAGCTGACGCTGACGAACCTTATCTCACTGGTAAGAGCTGCAAGCTGTCATTTGTTGAAAAAAAAAAAAAAATACAAACACAAATACAAAAATAAGAGCAAACTCCATTGCAAAAAGACTTCTACTTCTCAGCCACATACTTCAATGTATTTGAATGAGGTTTTATGTGAAATATCAACATAGGGTTATATGTATATTTAAATAAATCTAAAACAGTGTGCTTTCATATTCACATGAAATCAAGTCAACTGCTTCACCAGGACCACAAATACTCCTGTTCTCGTGAGATTTCTTAGGGAACTTTAGTGAACAAACAGCTTCAGGAACATTTTGGGAGTATGTTTGGTCATGTTCTTGCACAGTCAAAGTTCAGACCTAAGTTCTGTTGAAAATATGTTGCAAGCCATGAAATTGTGTTCATAAATGCTCTCCATCTCATTTGACTGAGCTTTAGGCCTTTAGCGATGTCTGTTAGAAACCATTTGTCGCTGCAGCAAAATGGGGACTTCACAGCAAACCGCAAAGAGTTAAACCTTTCGGTGTGTCTTTCTGGTATTCACTACTTTGTGTTGGTCCAAAATCAAACTAAGAAATGACAAACTGTGAAAACAAATAGTTCTACAAGATTTACCTCTCTGATCAGCTTCTTAGCACAGCATAGGTTCTATTTAAAGACAACAAATGTTCAGTGTTTTCCTTTTTCTGCTCCTCTCTCTGAATTTTCAGAATGAAAAGGAAGAGACTCTGACAACCAATGTATGGATTGAAATCGTAAGTTTACTCTCTTTTCATTTGTAGCTTGAGCTACCGGAAGCAACATGTCTCTTTTTTCTCTTGTTTGACTCCAGCCATGTCTGTTTTTTAATGCCATTGGTGACCTTTCTCTCAAATGTCATCAACAGCAATGGTCTGATTATCGCCTTGCCTGGAACGAGAGCAATTATCACGGCATTCAAGTTATCCGTGTTCCGTACAACACGGTTTGGCTTCCTGACATAGTTCTTGAGAACAAGTGAGTTTCACAAAAATGTGTCAAATTTTGCATATTTTCTCCTGCTGCAGAGCAAGAATGCAGCCTCAGCTCAGCAGTGTTCCCAGTTTCTCTTCTTGTGCAGCATTGACGGCCAGTTTGACGTGGCTTACTACGCAAATGTCCTGATCAGCAGTGATGGCTGGATGTACTGGTTGCCTCCTGCTATCTATCGTAGCACCTGTGCAATTGAAATCACTTACTTCCCATTTGACTATCAAAACTGCACACTGGTGTTCAGGTAAAAAATAAAATAAAACAAGACCCAGAATCCAGGCCTTACGCTGCATTATAACTGCCTTTCCTCTCTTTTCTCTTGTCAAAAACCCAAAAAAGATCCCAAACTTACAGTTACAACGAACTGGACTTGATCTTGGCTACTGAAAATGATGAAATATTTGAATGGGTGCATATCGACCCAGCTGCTTTCACAGGTACACAACTTCCATTCTGTCAGCGTCCTGACATTCAAACTCTGCAGGTTTACCCCGACTGTTTCTGTGTCCCCGTAACAGAGAACGGCGAGTGGGCCATTGTCCACCGACCTGCCAGGAAGATGATCAACTCGAGGTATTCCCCCGACGACCTGGAGTATCAGGAGATCGTGTTCAACCTGGTGATTCAGAGGAAGCCCCTGTTCTATATCATCAACATCATCCTGCCCTGCTCTCTCATCTCCTCGCTGGTTGTACTGGCCTACTTCCTTCCTGCTCAAGGCCAGTGCGAATTGCTATTATCGACAGCCCTTAAAAACAAATAAACAGAACAGAAAATTGGTGGGTAGTTGTCCAGGGCAGCATTAGAAATGGGGTGGATGAGAATCAAATCAAAGATTGAACTCATTCATCTAATTTAATTTCCTCCTCAATTAGTTTTTCATTGTTTTTAATAGATGTGGACACAAAGGGGAGTTGGGCTTAATGTTGTAAATATGGAGATCTTATGTTTGACACTAATCTCATTATGCCCAAATCAAGTGACGCAAAAGTTATTTTATATTACCTCCGTTTCTCAGCTGGAGTGGCTGATTATGTAGTATTATATTAGTTAATATTTTGTGAGTTTTAATGTCCTCCATCTTAATTTGACAGCAAAATAATAAAAATTGCAAAATGTTGCTGCACTCTCTCTGTGTTGCTTTTATTGTCCAGTGATTATATATCTAAATGTTTTTTTGCCGTTTCCTTCCAGCTGGAGGACAAAAACTGACTGTCTCCATTTCTGTGCTGCTGGCTCAGACTGTCTTCCTGTTTCTGATTGCTCAAAAGGTCCCTGAGACATCGCTCTCTGTCCCCCTGATTGGAAAGTGAGTCATCTGTAGTCTCTCCTGCTGGTTACGTTTTACGCTCTAATCCAAAACATATCATCTCTAATGTCCTTCTCAGGTACCTCATTTTTGTCATGAGTGTCACAACCCTCATTGCGACCAATCAGATTGTGGTGCTGAACTACTCTCTCCGCAGCCCCAGCACTCACATCATGTCCCAAACTGTCAAGCACGTAAGCCCACCGCGGGAAATGACATGTTTTGAAAAGCAGACGGAGTTTTCGTGAGCTAACAACGATTGTCAAAACTGTCTCCTGTAGTTGTTCTTGGAAATGGTGCCTCGTTTCTTGGGCATGTCCCCGCTGGTGGACGACAGCGAGGCGACAGCAGAGATGAACGGGTTGAAGGAGAGGCGGCGCAGCTCTTTCGGCCTCATGCAGAGGGCAGAGGAATATGTGTTGAAACAACCTCGGAGTGAAATGATGTTCGACAAACAAAGAGAGAGACATGGCCTCACTCGATCAATTGGTGAGAGTGATTTGATAAAGTTTGATGAAGTTTGCCGTGTACTCCAATTGGAAGAATCCCTCATCCTGTGCTGACGCTGTTGACCCCAAAGTATTATTTGCTTCTATTAGTGGAGTTACTCTGCTTCTAACTGTTATCCTCTCAATCTTTGTAGTAAATAATATAGATGTGAGCAGCACTGCAAACTTGTACAAGAGTTTAGCGCAGGCGGCACCAGAGATCAAGCAGTGTGTGGATGCCTGCAACTTCATTGCTGAAAGCAAAAGACAACAGAATGACATTGGATCTGTGAGTATTGCAGTTTTAAGTTTGGAGATTAATTTTGTTCTGTTTTAAACAAATATGACGTGCCTTCCAAAAGTATATTTACTTCTTAAGCTGTCTTTGTCATCTTATAACCTTCAATACATTTTACCGGAGTTTTCTGGTTTCATCATTTCATTTTAACTCGGTGGGATATCTGATGCTATCTGGGATCTGTAGTAGCAGAAATGTTACCTCTAACCTCTATGCTGGGTTTCTTTGTCTTCATTATGCTTGTTTTTTTTCTCCCTGGCTTTCTCTCACGCAGGAGAACTCTATTTACTAATCGTAGTTTGAATTCTATTCATGGATAATGGAGGCTGAATATAAATAGTTATGTTTTCTGTAAACTTTTTAAAACAAAGCTCCTTTTTCCTTCTGCTTTACAACATCACAGTTTTGTCTTACTTTGTATTAGTGCATTAAAAACACACAACAATTGAAATAAAACCCATTAAGGTTGCTGCTGTTTTATTCTGTTACACTTGAATTTCCCTTGTGGGACGATAAAAGCTGTTTGTATTCTATTCTACTCACAGGAAATTGAAAGCTGGGTTCTGATAGGAAAGATGATCGACAAGGTGTGTTTCTGGGCTGCCATTTTCCTCTTCACTGTAGGCACCGTGGGGATCTTCCTTACTGGGCACTTCAACCAAGCACCAGAATTTCCATTTCCTGGAGAGAACAAGAAATATGCTCCAGTTTCTTAAAAAAACTGTTGCTTGCTCTTGGAGTATTTATTTACAAGGTTCACTTTTCCTCATGCTGTAAGTTGGCAGCACGGCTTGTGAAGTCCGAGCCTTTAGGGTTAAGTCAGGTTGGATAGATCTGTGTCAAAAATCACACTGATCATCAGCGAAGCAGCTGAGGGTTTAATTTATTTTTGGATTTTGGCATGTTCTTTTGGTGATTCAACAAAGCTATGTTCTAAATCATAATACTGCTCAGGAAAATCCTTCAAAATATGATTTGTGCTTTATTTATTACTTTTTAGTCTATGAGAAAGACATGACATTTAGAAACTGAGAACCTTTAGGCTTTAGGCATTTCAGGAGAAAAGTCTAAAGCTTTTGACTAAGCAAATTTAATTTTAACTGGAGGAAAGGACGGATGGAAAAGGAGACTCCCTCTGAGGTTTAGCTGCTTTGTTTATATGTGAAGAGAAAAAGTTGCCTAATTGTTCACTGTCTTAAGAAAACCCAGAGCAACCAGAATAAAACACTTATTTGCCTTTTTGTTTTAATGACTTTGTGTAAGGCAGATGGATTAAATGATGATATTATGCGTTTATTGTTTTTTCTTCTTGTCAATATTTTTATGTGTAACACTGAACTAAATAAAGTAACTTTTATTGTTGATACACATGTCAAATAAAGCACATCAAGGCTATGACTGGATGTGCTGATTCATATCTGTTGCAGCATTTGGGTGGTTGAACCAGAGATTCTTTAGCAATTCCCAGATTTGGGTTTTGTATTATTATTTGTAATTGTGTATTTAATAAATTATTCCAAAATAAAGTGTTTTGTACGGAAGCGCATTGCTGTCACGCAGGACAGGCCTTTTCAGTCCGAGTCATATTGTTAAAACTTTAATGGGATAAAACGCCATCTTGTGGCGAGAAGGTGTACTACATTAAGATGAGTGAATACGAGATCAAATAAGAGGAAGAATCGGTCAGAAATGTATTTATTATTCAGTGGAATTGTCTTTTAAACTCCTTGACCTTAAATTGTTACCAAGGATGAACCAGACTTGAGCATCTCCACAAGTCTCTGCCTTATTTCTTGGGTGATTTCTTTTGACTTTCACGTTGTGTCAATAGTTCAGATACTATTTTTCTTTAACCATTGACATATAACATAAAGATATATCCATCTACATATCTTCTAAATATCATCTTATCCTAGCAGGGTCACAAGAGGGCAGCCTTCCTCCAATGATCACTGCAGCAAGTACCGGGTTACAGCCTGGACACATTACCAGTTCAGCACAGGGCACCACCAGCAATAATGTACACCCACACTCATCTTAGAGTGACTAAAATAGTTTTTTTTATTACTTTGGGGAAAACTCGGTGCACATGGAAAGAACCCAAACATGCACCAGGAAATCATGCAAATTCCATGCAGACAAATTCTAGCCTGCAACTTGAACCAAGGACATTCTTTCTGCAAGGTAATAGTGGTAGGCAAAGTGATATCCTTCAGCTCACATAAAGGTTTATATATAACCAAATATCATTTTTCATCCATCTGTCCCCTCTTTACATTGTGATAAGGAGAAATCAGCTTACAGAGGGTTTTGTATCATGTTGCGAGACACTAAAATGTAAACCCATTCTAATCCCAAATTTTTGGTTTGCACCTTTAACAGCAAAGTTGACCTTATCTACTGCTAATTAACATTATCTTTCTGTATTGTCAAAATGTTCAGAATTCACTTTAAATTTCCCCCCAAAAATAACGTTTAGTTTATGAGCAAAACCTCATTAAAAGACTTTTAGTTTGTACTGAAAGAAGGTAGCTAAAATACTATTTATGCTAATTTAGGACCCAATTAGATAATCTGGATATTAATATTTTAAAGAGAAATGATTAAATTTAAGACTTTATGTGACCTTATAGGAATCTCTGAGTCATGTTTTACCATAACATGCCCTTGAAATCCCATATTAAACCAATATAGATGCCAACTTTTGCCTGTGTAACACCATCAAAATTAGGAACTTCCTTTCCCTTGACGACAGGAAAATCTTCACAATGGGACCATAAAGTATTTGTTACTTCAAGGCTGTAACTGTTTTTCAGGAAACAAAAAAAACACTTCAGCTTATGAAAAGTGAGAATAAATTACTCTTTCCTTGAATCTGTCCCTATAATCGGATTGATCTGATTATGTAATTTTGTATGATGTTTGCTTTAAGATGCCATTTGTTCTGAACTGCAGTTGAATCATTATGAAGGAAAAAAAACATATGTACTTTTGAACTTAATTTTGAAAGAGCCCGTACCGGAAGTCACGTGCTCTTTCGTCTGACGTTGCTGCACCCATAGACACTAGTGTTGTGTACTACTACTACTACACACTCGTGCATGTGTTTGTCATGTTAGCGGGCGAGCCTAGACTTGCTCTCTGTAATATATGAGCATAAAATTCTCGCGGGAGGAAAGTGAATCTCCCTCATTCCTATATTGAGTCTACTTACAAGAATAACAAACATCCCGAGTAACTGATCTCTATTGGTTTTGTTTTAGTGAACCCATCCTAAACCAGCTCTTTAAAGATTTACACACAGGGCTCTCATATTCATGCTGTCCCATGTTGGGCCAATGGGAGGGACTAAACGAGTGCATCACCTCAACTACAGGGTGACATTTTCACACTGGTTGGAAAACGATGAAATAAAGGTGTGAATGCGCAGATTTTTGACACAAATGTTTGGCGTGTGGCTGTGGACGGGCTGCGGCTGTAATTGAACACGAGTAAGTATATTTTTAGGCGTCGGCATATTTCGCTTCGTTACGATGTCGCAGAGACGGGACGATATGTCTAACAGCAGGTTTTTACACCCCGGCGTATCACAGCAAAAATAGTTTTATAATGCAGTTCCTGTCTGTTGAAAGCCGTGACATTTTTTTACGCGTTTTTCAAGGCGGATGTGAAGTTTATGGCGGACTCAGACGTGGTAAGAAGCAGAGGGATGATGGGTGGAGACGAGAGGAACTTAGATCACATCCTTTCAGTGCCAGAAAAACCTTGATATGAACGTATAAATCGCTCTCGGCTCATTTTATTCTGCTTATTTAATCGTTCAAGCAGATTTGTATGCACTTTACCAAACTCTCTGACGGATTCCAAAACTTAATCAGAACTTCAATCACTTCTAATCACTTCTTGTCAGAAACGAAAAGGTTTTTTCCCTAAATGCTGTTCTGATGTTTTAAAGCTACAGGAACAGAAGTTACAAAAAAATGGCAAAGTGTATTTAAAACTGCTACCTGGTAGGATCTGACTTTGGATTGTTGGTTTAGTCAAGGAATTTATGATAAATGTTTATTAGCTTCCCCACTAGGTGGCATTTATTTTCCTCCATCTATTGATAGAAAAGTCCAGCCAAATCTGCCATTATTCCCTTAAAATATTCCAGCATCGCAGATAACATGTATGTTTAAAATGCTTGATTGGAAGATGAAACATGCAACGAAATATAATCTTATATTTGTCTAAAGCTTTATTTCAGAATTAACCATCAAGCTGAGAAACCTGATTGAGTCTTGAGTCCTGTGTTTTCAGTTTCACCTGTGACCACACCTAGTTTGTATGTTGCAAGATGTACCAACCAGCCTTTGCATTGGCCGGTGGTAGAAACCAGATTTTCTGCTTTTTTCAGGTCAATATGTTAAAATGTCAACGCGTTGCTTCGTTTTTCATCTTAAAAGTGCATTCATCTGAATTAGCGAGGTTATCTTTTCTGATTTAATAAAGATAAATATTTCAACAAGCATGCAGAACAATCAGATCTGGCATTCCATTTCTGTTTCTTAACCTGTGAAATTCCCTCTAGAAACTGATCAAAAGAAAAAAAAACACTGAACAGACAAGATCCTTCCATGTGTGTGTGATGATGATAAAGCTCACTGTCACTGTTTAGGGCTGAATCAGTGACCTTTATGCACTATTAACAATTATTAACAATAAATAATCATGTTTATTGTTAACTATCTTGACAGAAAACATAATGTTTTTACCAGAAGGCAACACAGTACCCTGCTGGAACCTTTCCACATATTATCACAATCACAAACCTTTATGTTTTTTTTTATCAATATTTAATGTGCTCAACAAGCACAAAGTAGTACAAAACTCTAAAATTGTATCAAAAAAGGATATGTATTTTTGTACAACGATTTACAATCATAAATCTTAAAAGTGTGGCATGTATTCATCCCTCTTTACTTTGAGATCAGTAAATAAAATACAATCTGTGTGAACATTAGTGAACAAGCATCATTATTCAGGGTTAGCCTTCAGTGTCACAACTGGAAACCTACCCTGACACGGTCGTCCAACTAAAGAGACGGGTGAGGATTTAATCAGAAAAGCAGCCAAGAGGTCCATGATGCCTCTGAAGAAACTGGAGAATTACAAAAATGTGGCGCTTTCGTTCAAATAGAGTAATGCTGCCTCAACGTTGTGCTTCCAGCTGGTTAAACGTTAAACTGACACTTTCCTTTTTTAATCCATCTTTGGTTTGAAATTGGGTTGATGGTGTTAGGAGTTCGTCCTGTAGCCGGTGGGTTGCAGCTTTGAACCCTCACTCCGTTTGTCTCAATCGTTGGTGTTCTTGTGCAGGACATTTCACCTGCCCTGCCTGCTGGTGGTGGTCAGAGGCTCCTCGGGTCTGGGTTACACTGCTGCAGCAGGGCTACTATGAAGCTAACCACTACCAGTATGTGAATAACTGAAGTGTGATGGGCTTTGGAGACCTCTGAACTAGATAAAACGCTATGCAATTTACCGTTGACCACTCAGAAGATTGGTCAAATATGGCACTTTAATAATGCCATATTTAAGTACATGTTTATTAGATTTTACATTTAGTTTGAAAGAAGCTAGTGAGATAACTCATTCTGGTTAATAGATTATTAAAACCTCAAAATCATTTCAAGGGTGCAAAGAAAATGGATGGATGGATGGATGGATTTAAAATATGATTGGAAAACAACTTCTAATCAAACGTGCAGATTTTTTCATGCACTGTCCCATCCATGAAGCATTGGATTACATCAGCTGGGTGACATGAGGGTCTTGTGATTATCTTACACAAGAGTGGAAGTGATCATTTAAAAAAAACAAAACCCTGATCTGTTCATGTTGTAGCTCTTCAGATCTTGTAAACGCTTCACACAATCGCAGATGGTGTTCCCACTGTCACTTCCTGTCTGCCATCCAGCATCTTGTGAGTTTGTTTTCTGTCACATGTAATATTTAACCTCGTTTCACATGGAAGAGCTGTGACATAATCACACATTTCCTGGATGAGTGTTTGGATTTACTGCAGATGTGATTCTGCTATATCTCAACCGCAATTCTCAGTACCTCTTTTATTGTCTTGGATACACACACACACGGATGCACACACCCGCCTTTCCAGTTGCCCTGTTTCCCTGGAAACAGCCATTCAAAGACATCTACCCACACACCACATACAAGGCCCCACACACACCCTTATTTTCTTACTGGTAGCTGCATCTTTCATGTCTCAGATGTCGTACCGTTGCTCACTGGGTAGACGTATGAAGATTTCACGTTTTTCAGCTTTCAAAATTAGGTCCCTCCCATTTTAGTTATCATGATACAGATTTGTTTTGTTTTTCTTGAGTTATTTTTACTTTCATTTATCGCTTGTCTCCTTCCTCTGTGATTATATGCACTTTGTGATCTTGTTTGCAGATTATTACCCCAATTATTCAGACATTGCCACTGCGCCACTCGCCTGTGTTGCATCTTGTTTGGCAACACAGAGTGTTAATTCTGTGCTTGCTTGAAAATCTTGTGCCACGGGTCTGATTGTTGCCTAAGGGGGAACAGAAACAGCTAGCGAAGCCTCCAAATTGTGTTATGAGCCAGGCCTCCGAAATTGCCAGCCTAAGGACCTCACAATTTCTGAGAGTGAAAACTGGGGATCGGGGGGTTAATTATGGCAGTAGCATAATTTCAGCCTGAAAACAGAAAAATACAATATGTGTTTTTCATTTTATTTAGTCAGTGTTGGGGAAAATACGACTTGCTTGGCCCGAGTAGTGCAAACATTACTCGGTCATCCAGTTGTTTTTGGAAATACCGCAAGACGAGAAAGATAAGATGTCTGTTGATAATGGCTACAAGAAAACTGATTATTGGAAGATGATGCTTACCAACAGGTTTGGGAGGGGCTGCACTGTATTTTTTTCCATATAGCTGAAAAACTATGGTTACATTTCAACTTTTTGCACAACTTGACTCTGACTATTTTTATTCTTTTGATCCAAACAGACATCAATTTTACTACAAATTTGCTGTATTTAATACCAGAAACTTTGACTTCCAAGATTTAACCAGCACAAAATGTCTCAAATTGTTTTGGTCTTTCTTTTTCATCTGTAAGGTCCAATTTTTTGGATACTATTTACTTTCTTTCTCGTAGGTCAGCTTGACCTTTCTACGATAGCACCATGTCCGGTCCAGATGATGAGATCGAGCCTGCAGCTGTGAGCTCAGCTGTACCGCACCTTAACAAGAGGCGCTTCTCACACGACCGCTATGACCTGAAACTAGATGAACTAGACAGCCTCCTAAAAAAAACTGGTAAGGAAAAATATTCCTGAAATAAGAGCTAATGTATAAGCTGGCTTGTTGCTTAATGGCAACCCTTTTAGTAACGTTTTTCTTCCTATTATCTATATTCCAGAGGGCCGTCCTTTTACAATAATTCATCGTCTGCCTGAAATTAAAGAAATGGATCTACCTTACTTAATGCCTCATACTCCTATTACATGCAATGTGGACAACACAGAGAAACACAATAGTCGAGCAAAGGTAAATATAATAATATATATATATATATTTTTGTATCCAGCTAATTAATATTTTCTTCGGTAAAATGCAGCATGAACAGAAAGGAAGCATACGCATTTTATTTTTAACATCACACTCAGATGTAAGGTGATAGAAACATGGAGCAGAGAAGACCTTGAAATAAAAATGTATTTTGAATGCTACAAGTAAATTCATGTGATACAAAAGCACATGGTTCTTACAAGAAATTATGTATCCAAAAGGGAAAAGCTTTATCTAATAAAAAAAACAAACTGCATGATTAAACATGTAGGTGAAGAACCTCCTGCACCAATAACTAGAAGTTTTCAGGTTGACAGTTTGTCTCATTGTTGTATCGGAAGTTTATAACATTACTTCAGTTTATTGAAGTAATGCAAGCCTACTTTCTGCATAAGCATTTTGCTCTCCTGCACTGTAGGGGTTTGAACTTTGACTTGACCATTTTACATTGAAATGGTCAATAAACACAAGTTTATTGTGTTATCAGTCGTTTGAAAGTTTTCTTCCTAAGCTACACAAGACATGCTGTGTCAAATCAATGTGCATGATTTTACTATGAGAGAATTATGCGTTGCATGTATGGGTTCGTTTACATGTTGAAGTGTAAGAGCTACCAGTTTAAGTTCTTATGAAAATGTAGATCAGAAATGCTAAACAATTTAATACAAATTTATATATTTTTATGGACACAAACATTAATGTTCTCTTTTTTGGTCCCTTCTTTGGTATTTAATGTTTGTTATTTTATGGCTAATTAATCTGGTTTACGCAATTTGAATGATCTGCCCCCAGGTGCGTGTACGAAAGCTGTACACGGTGACGTTAACTCATGGACCCTTTCACTGGGTAGTAAAGCGGAAGTACAAGCACTTTCAGGAGCTTCAACGAGACCTTTACAAACACAAGATGATGCTTCACTTTATACCCACTAGAAGGTCGGTGTCTCGACTGACATGCAAATCAGCCTCTTACTCAGGGGGACGTGTGTTTGAAGTCTGAGTGATGTACTGCTTTGAGATTTTAATATTGCATCTCTCAAGCACAGATTACTTTGAATATTCAAACTTTGTTTTTTTTTTTTTTTCAAAGGGCTGAGAAGGAAAGGCAGCAACTGATGGTAATGTCAGAGGAAATGCCCAGCCTACATTGGACAGAACGCGCGAGAGGAGCCTCAAGAAAAACGGTATCCAGGATTCAGGATCCTCTAAAGGCTTCTTGATTTAACATTAGTCTCTTGCAAAAAAAAACCTTGTACAAAGATGTGACAAAATATGTGAAAAATATGTAAAATATTTTTTACAAAATATGTAAAAAAATGTGACAAAATATTGTCACATTTTTGCCATGTTACATCCACAAGCTTCAGTATGTTTGTAGGGTCAGTAAGCCATTTTTCCCTCTGTTCCATCCAAATACAATTTTTCTAGTGCTGCAAAACTTGCACGTTCCTGAAAACAAGGCTTAATAAATACCTTAAAAATATTTTTTGTGATGAAGAAACAAACAGCGAGCAATTCCAACATTTATACGGCCCTTCCTTCTCTTTAATTTATGTACTGATTAAATAAATATATTTGAAATTAAATAGAATAATAAGAAGTACTGCAGTGTGTGCAGAGGATTGTAACCAAGCCAACTTAACAGATTTAAATTGGCTACGTATTGTAAGGTGATGTCGTTCTCATACATTCGTACAGAAAGAAATATTCTTGTGGAGGAAATAATCTGATCAAATGTCAACTGGTACTTTACTAACTCCCTTTTCAACGCAGAAATACCTTGAAGAGTACCTGAACAATCTGCTGGAGAACGGATTCTGTAGAAATGATCGCAGCATGGTAAATTTCTAAAACATCGTTTGTCTTAAAAGTCAAGCTCTAGTTGACTTTATTTGGCGATCATCAGACAGGAAAACGGGTCGCACCGTTGCCGTACCAAAGCATCTTCTGATATATTCAGTGGACATTACAGTCGCGTTTCATGATTACATTCCTTTTATGTTTTTCAGCTTGAATTCCTCTCCGTCGGTGCCCTCTCCTTTGTCACTGATCTGGGACCAAAAGGCCTGTAAGTAAAGGAAATGTTTGAATGAAACAGACTCTCAGGGAGATGACTGGACGGTAAAGGCTTATTGCGATGTGCGTGTGGATTTGTTTCAGGGAGGGGCCGATCATTAAGAGGTCGGGTGGTCATCGTGTTCTGGGTCTGAATTGCATCGGCCACCATCGGGTGTGTTTTAGCTGGTCGCACCGATGGCTGGTGGTCAAAGACTCCTTCCTTTTGTATATGAGCCGAGACAACAGTGAAATCAACTTTGTGCTGCTTTTTGACCCCGAGTTTGAGGTGAAAGTGGGTAGTGCCGAGACTGGAACAGAGTACGGAGTCTGCATTAAGAACTTCACACGGTATGTGTGCTTTTCTTTTTTAAAATTATGTCTAGATCCTATCGCATTTTTGCTAATTTTACTTCACTTCTGTTTTGTTTTTTTTAAAACCAGGGATTTGATCATCAAGTGCAGAAGCTACAGACAGAGCCAGTGGTGGACTCATGAAATCAACGAGCTGGCTCAGTCCTGTGACTTTCTGAAAGTCCACCGCTTCCAGGGCTTTGCTCCACCGCGAGAAGACACTCTTACTAAATGGTCAGATCTCTGATCCGCACATGACTCTAACAATCGCAGTCAATTTCAGTTATTCCTTTCAATTATTTATTATAGTTCATTGGCTTTCATTTAAGGTATGTGAATGGGAAAGATTACTTTGCAGACCTGGCTGATGCCCTTGAAGAAGCAAAGCAGGAGATTTTCATCACAGATTGGTGGTAAGAGAATAAACAGACTTATATACTCCATCAACCTGTGCAAAATTGACCATTTTTAAAACCACAAACTTTCTTTTTGTTTTATTGGGATTTGGTGTTGTGAACTAGCATAGTGCATAGCTGTGAAGAGGACAGAAAGTGATAGATGTTTTATATATATATATATATATATATATATATATCTTTCTGCATGTTGTTCCTGTTCACTCCAGGGACTTTGATATTTTCCCACTGTTAAGGTATTGATTAGGATAAATTGCCCTTTGGTATCAGTGTGTTTAGCTCCAGCAAAACATAAAAAAGCAGCACGAAAAAGCAGGTAGAGCATCTGTTATCATAAAAATGAGAAAATTAGAATAAATAAAATACGACTCAACTACTAATTCACCTCCCTCCTAAGCTGACAGGCCAGACATGGAGAGTATTATTTAAAGAGGCACCTATGTGACCTATGATAACCATCCATCTAAAATGACAGAATAAATGTAGGAGATGCAAATATTTACTCAAGTGGGAATATTTGTTGACAAGACAGCTATTAGTTTAGCCATAAATCAAACCTTTTTGTAATAGAGTTCAGAGAAGAAACATTGCTGAAAGAAAACCATTAGATGTTTTTCTGGCAGTTTGCCACTTGCCATGTAGTGACAAATGGAAGAAGGTCCTTCAGTCATATAAGAATAAAACTAACACTACTCATCACTCTGAGCAGACTCTTTCTAGGGTGAAACATGCAAGTGGCAGGAACAGGGAATGTGTTGATGCAGTGATGGATGGAGCTCAAAACAGGCCAATTCAGAGACAAAACCTCCTAGAGGCTATAAAAGACTTGAGCCTGGTGCAGAAGTTCACCTTCCTAATGTGGTTTAGATTAAAATCATATGTAAGAGCAATCAAGTCAGAGTCTAAACCTAGATCTATTTCTAAATCTGAGACAACAGCTTAAACTTTAAGTGCATGAGTGAAGTTATGAAATGTTGAAAATTAACAGAGAAAGTTCTTTGGATGTGAAACACTGGTACCAACATACCCCTATATGCTTGTAGCTGCAGTTCAGCATCAAAATGTGGTTCCACAAAAATACTGTTGGAGTCATATATAAGGAATAATAAGAGCATATATTTTGTCATTCTCAGTAAAGTTAATGTCGGATTAGGTTAGCTTTTTTGTGAAAATTCAGGTTTTTATTTTGAAAGTGTTACTTCCTTTTGAGCCAGCAGAAGGACAGCAGAATCGGTTGATGTTATGGCTACCCTGTTGCCATAACATCAGCGTAGCTCTGTACTGACATCGCACTTTATGTTATTATTTTTAATATACAAAACCAGAATCCTTTCTTTTACTTTGCAGTTAAGCAAAGCCTCATGTGGTTTTCCACTTAAAAATTTCCAGTAGAATACCGTAAGGGTTTCAGTTGTCACATGATAAAAAGAAGAAAAGTTCAAAGTGCTTTTGGAAGGCACTGTACTATAAAAGTTACATTTCCAAGGTCATTAGCATACAGAATGATTTTTCTGATTCTTAATCTCTTATCAGGCTGAGCCCGGAAATTTTCCTAAAGAGACCTGCCACTGACAAACGCTGGAGACTGGATGAGATACTCAAACGGAAAGCCGTAGGGATCTGTCCTCTTTTAATGAAACACTAAATTGTTTTTTATTTTTTTATTTTAAACCCAGTTATTTTTGTTTCAAAACCACATCGCCTCTTTTTTCTGTAGGAAGAAGGAGTCAAGGTTTGTGTCCTGCTTTACAAGGAGGTGGAGATGGCACTTGGCATCAATAGCGACTACAGCAAACGGACTCTGATGAACATGCACCCAAACATCAAGGTCTGTGGTCTTCTGGGGTTAAGCTACTTTGCAGAGTTACATTTGTTTTCTGTGCTTGACTAACGGTTAGATCTCCTGTAATCCGTCAGGTGATGCGACACCCAGACCACGTTTCATCTGCGGTGGTCTTGTGGGCTCACCATGAGAAGATGGTTGCCATCGATCAGACGGTGGCGTTTGTTGGCGGACTCGACCTGGCATTTGGGAGATGGGATGACAGAGAGTATCGGCTGGCCGACCTGGGCCAGGCAGAGATGCTAAACGGGGACACGGGGGATCATTCAAACAAAGATGCAGCTGTAAGGTTGTGCCCTGTTGGGGCTGTTAATTGGTGTGCCGTGCATTTGTTAACCGTAATTTGTGTATTAGTGCGTAGGCAGAGTCCTAATATAGTGGTTCTGCTATACAGGACAATGGTGTGGCTGATGGCCATAATGCAGGTAACCAAACAAAACAGGATCCAACTAACCTGGCTGGTAACACTAAACTGTGGCTTGGCAAGGACTACAGCAACTTCATCAAGAAAGACTGGACCCTGCTGGACAGGCCTTTTGAAGGTATTGAAAACCTCTTTCAGTATATATGGAAGGTTAGATCTAAAAACGTTTACTCAATTTATTAAATTCTCTTGTGATGTCAGAACAAGACACCTTTTCCACTGTTAATGTACCAGGTTCTGTATATTTCAACTGAAAAATAAAATTAATAATGGTAAAGAAATTACATTGCAGACACCCTCTTGAGTTAAAACTTTGTTAAAGCACCTTACAGATAGACGACTGAAAGCACAGGAAGGTACCAGAAAGAGCGACACGAAGGAGAGACATTCTCCTCAAAATGCATAGAGCTGAGCTGTGCTCCTCTGTCCTGTTTGGATTTTGCATTACTCTCCATTTCAGGCACCATGAATTGCTGACAAGTGAGCGACAACATTAAAATCAAATAGGTGGCTCAGTAAAACGACCAGCATGGCGAGAAGCTGTGACGAATCACAATAATGATGAAGATGTAAACAAGGTGCAATCAAACATGTTGAGGCTTTTTGGCAATTAGTTCAGTTTTGCATAGGGTACATCATCATGACACACTTTTCTTAATCCAGTCTAGATCCAATTATCATTTCATTTCTATCAACTGAAAACTTGGTGGAATATTTGCTTTTCCTTTTCTGTGTATGTGTCTTATTTTTTTTCGTGTTGTCAACCAATCGAACTAGACCTCACTGATACTTAACAGGAAGACTCAGGAAGCAAAAGCTACCAGGTCTTATTCTATTTTTTTAAGAGGGAGCAATTTGTATGGTAGGATTTGAGGGGTCTCTTTGGGCGACGTTTGGTTTATGCTATTTAACAGTTGATGGCGGTGATGCTACGTTAAGCTGCCATTAAACAAGAAGGAGAACCAGTCGCAGTCCCTAGAAGACAGCGTCACACATGAACATGTAGAGTTTTAGTTCCTTGAAGCTACAGAATGTAGCTATTGCAAAAATGTGTTTGTTATATATGAGACAGATAATTTGTGAAAGGATTGAGCTCCTCCACCTCCTCTCAGAGCTACTACTGCCGTGTGAACAAATCCGCCAATCCTGGTCAAAAACGACCAACAAGAGCCAGGAAGAGTGTCTTAGCGCTGTCGATAAACCTTGTGTATGCACTGCTAAATGTGCTAATGGCAGAGAAACAACTTGCCATTCCAGGAAATCAGATCAGTGGCCATGCTAACTAGCCTGAGTGTTCATGGCAGCCTCTGTTGTGGTGAACAAGCTGTAGCGTAGCAGAGAGAATGATGAGATGAGAGAGCACATACACAGAGGTGATTGACAGCTCTAAAACCCTCCTCCTGGCTCTGATTGGTTGTTTCTGATAGTTCAGATGACAGCAGCTCCGCAGGGAGAAGGCAGAGGAGCTTGATTTTCTGTCTCATACTGTCACAACAGGGTGACAGTTTGAACAAATATGTAAAACACTTTTTTTTTTTTTTTTTTACAAAAGTTACATACTCTAACTCTCAAACCCAAACCAGTTGCATGTCAGACCATGAGGATACTGGTGTACAAAGCGCATTTGAGCTAGAGGATGACATTAATATCATTTTTCTTTTTTTTTTTCAGACAACATTGACCGCACTAAAGTTCCTCGCATGCCTTGGCGTGACCTGGCGACAGCTGTGCACGGCAAAGCTGCCAGGGATGCTGCCAGGCACTTCATCCAGCGCTGGAACTTTACTAAGGTATGGTTTCAATGCTAATATTAACGTTTTGAGTTTTATGAACATGTTGAGGGTGCAAAATTCCTACTATTACAGATATTTAAAAGGGAGGCCGGGCATATAACAGATTCTTTAGGGGATTGCAGTCATGTTATGACTGAACTTTCACTGTTAAAGTATGTTTTGTTTTTTGTTTTTTAGATAAAAAGAGCAAAAGTATTTTGGAAGTAAACTTTACTGTGTAATTCTTCTCTGATTTTGAACCCATGCATTCAAGTGTTATGTCTTCCTCAGATCTTCAAGGTCAAGTACAAGGATAACTTCTACCCCTACCTTCTCCCCAAGTCTCACATTGAGGCAGACTTGTTGCCATTTATTGTTCCTGGATCCCAGAAAGCCAAAGTTCAGGTAGTTGATTACACATACACACGCGCGCGCGCGCATACACACGCACACAGACACACACACACACACACACACACACACACACACACACACACACACACACACACGCACCCATCCATGCGCGCACACACACACACACACACACATACACACCCTGTATGTCTTTCTATTTTCACAGGAACTTTGCATTGACATCCATAATTTTTCATTCATTTCTATAGACTACATGCCTAACCCCAAGTCTAATTTAAACTCAAGTCACACCTTAATCCTAAACCTAAATCCTAACCCAAGAGCAGCACTAACTGCTCCTTACAATCAGTCCCCACAGAGTAGCTTGGTGAACCGTTTCACTTTGTTGTTTTTGCTGCTTTGACAGTTCAATAAAACGTCCTGAAAACATGTTTGATTTGACATTCAATGGAAGATGGCTTCTTGCCACACCAAATAAAGTATGTATGAATTGACCAAAACTGCAGCAATGTTAAGGAATGAACAGCTGCTAAAATTTTGTTCTTTGTTGAATAAAGTTGAGCTACCTTCAAAAAAAATCTAGTTTCCTTCTAACAGCTTAAAATACCTCTGCGCCTCCCCTGACTTCAGTTTTAAATACCTCATTCATATCAAGAAAGGCTAACTAGGAGAGCCTGTATGACTTGTAAGCACCTAAATATAATCAGGTCAGTAACATGAAAAAGATCTTCAGACCACCAATCAGGGTTGGTGATTTCACAGCTTTTATGCAAACACTGAGTAAACTAAATAAAGACTGCTCTGTTGTCATGTCCTAGTAAACCTCTGAATTTAGTCATGGATTGCATCTCTCATTCATAATGATAGTAGTGAAACAAATGCCTCAGAGATTAGACAGTACCAAAAATGGGCCTGACATAAACCAGACTTTCTTGGTCCAATACAACAGAGAAAAATCCCAGAGGCTTTACTTCCAACGGTTGAGTAGAATCTGTCTCTGAATGCCAGAAAGTGAAACGGCATTACAGTGGATGCAAACGGTGTTACATATTATAATTTAGGAAGGCTGGTGATGTTGGTGTGATGTGAGACAGGCTGTTGAAACTGAGCTTGAATGTCCCTCCTGACATTGTCTCCAGATTAGATTTACACAGGAAATCAGACGGATAACCTTGTAACAAAGAGACACTGTTCTGGCTTCTGAAACACAGCGTTTCAGTGTTCACGCTTCTTACGCTGCGGCAGATGGTGGAGCAAAAGTAAAGCCTGTGGAGCGAAATTACTTCCAGCATTTTTGTACTCGTTTGCAAAGCCAGAGAAAACGCCATCGAAGACTGGGACAGAGAGTAGAAGCATCTTATTTCCAACATGAATAATGCTAGAAGTGCAAAGAAGTCATGACAACATTAGTCTGGAAGCAGGCTGACCGGCACATTGAATGGCTTGTTTAAAATTGTTCAAACACTGAGCATTGGGCATATACGTTCAAAAAGCATTAGCTGCTGATGTGTTTGCGTTCTTTTATTCCAGCGTAGGTGGTGGTCTGTAACTGTAGCCCTTGTGGCCCCATTATGTTGTTGTTTTCCTGCTTGCTATTGTGGCTGCGTTATTCAGGTTTCAAGGCTCTCTGGTTACATTTGATGTTGCTGCTGGCGCAGGTGCGCCGCTGTTCGCTCCACCAGCCAAGCATCCTTAAAATTAGTGGAAGTAATATTGGATTTAGGTTCGCTTCATTTGCAAAAACAAAACAATTCGTCTATTGGAAGTGTTTGTCTGCTTTTGTAGTAAACCAAAGTAAAAGTATAAGTTTTATTCTGAACATTTCCTTCCCTCCCACTCTGTTTTTTGCATGTTTTATGTATCAGTGACATTCACTATGAGCCGTTGTCCTCATACTTGATGAATTGCCCTGGAAGAATCGAGAACTCTGGGAATTTGTGTGTGTTATTTCCTCAGGTGCTGCGATCTTCCGAACGCTGGTCAACCGGAAGCTGTGAGAACTCGATCCTTCAGGCTTACATAGACACCATTGAGAACAGCGAGCACTACATCTACATTGAGGTAAAACAGCAGAACGTACTTATTTATTCCTGCATATTGGCAGCGTTGGCAAAAGTTACATTTCAAAATTATTGCATCTCTAAGTAGTTTTATTTCGGTCACATTAAACTTGGCCTTGCTTCAGTTTTTTTTTTTTTACATTTTTTATTTGACATTGGCACTGCTTTTCTTTAAGGTGATCACACATAAATCATCATTATTATTTGTGGAGTTACAAATAGGGTGCTTTATGAGTTATCTCTCTAAAGCACATTTATTTCACTTCTCTGAAAGATTTGGTGCCTAATTGAGGTTTTGTGGATGCTCTTTGCCAGCTTCCTATCTGCTTTTGCCCTCGCCTCATACTGAGTCACCATCTGCCTTTTCTCTGCCCTTAGAACCAGTTCTTCATCAGCTGTGCAGAGGACAAGGTCGTCCAAAATAAGATCGGGGATGCAATCGTAGATCGAATCCTGCGAGCACACAGGTGGGATTTCTCTCATAAGACATATGTAAACTGTGATTTATTCATGTTTTATTGTCACATTTAGGTAGAGCCAGTTTTTAAAAGTTTAGGTTAATTAAATTTGTGCTTCAGCTAGTAGAAGATTTGATGTAAGAGTTTTGTTTATCACTTATTCAGCTTCTCACTGAAGTAATCAAATATTGTTTTGCCTTTATGAAGATATATAAAAGGTACTAGTCAGTCTAAATGTAGTTTTCCATCTATTGAACAAGTCAATGCAAGTTTTTTTTTCTGTTTGGCTTGTAATTAGATTTTAAATATTATTTATTCAAGACTAACTGTACCTGTTAAACCAGTTCCTTGTGTTCAAGCCTCTGGTTACATCTCATCAGAAATAAGGCAGTTTATTGTGTTCTTTTGAATACATCCCTTTTATTTATTTATCTTATCAAATTCCACTTTTAAAAACTGTTTATGTGGCTGCCAAACATTTGAGTTGCATATAAGGAGACCTGCAGGTTTTATTTAAATTAAAACAACAATGAAACCCAAAGAGTGGCGCAAAGTTCTGAAGACCATTGCTAGCAACAAATAGCATCATAGTTCATGTCAGAATGCATCATAGTCATTATAATCATAATACGTGTCAAATACTTATATTTAAATCCATTTAAATTCAAATTCAAGTTGAATGCTTCAGGATCTACGTCAAAATCTGTCAAAAGTCACTCATTTGTCACCCTTTTTTCTATATCCACCTGATTGATCTTTTTACCTCTTGCAATCGGCCCAAATGCATTCAAGCAGTGTATTTTTTCTTTTGTATACTTTAAAACGAAAAAAAAAAAAAAAACACCTATCACTGGATGTTAGTACCTTTAAAGTACAATCTTTGCAACTGGAATCAATCAGCCATTGTTTTTTCCCCTGCAGAGAGCAGAAGAAGTACAGGGTGTTTGTGGTGATTCCTTTGCTTCCTGGCTTCGAGGGAGACATTACCACTGGAGGTGGAAATGCAATTCAAGCCATTATGCACTTCACTTACAGGTGAGATCCTTCTCCTCGCATTATCATTCTGCTCTCAGCCCACAACACAGAAATAGCACAGGAAAGGCACTTTTCACATCCTGTGGACCAGCACTGAGAGACATTGAGACATTTTCTTTCATGATAAAAGTTATTCAACATATAACTGTACAGATCCATTTATCTCACTAACCCAAAAATGCTGAATTATATTTATTATGTTTGTTTGGGTAAGGACTATGTGCCGCGGAGATCACTCGATTCTGTCAAGGCTCAGTGAAGGTACGTTTTTGATTGCTCATCTGTCTTGATTATCATTTAAAAATCCATCTACTCACCTCCTGATAAAAATCTCTTCTGTGCGTCTTTCTGTTCTTTCACTTGTCTCTGTGCATTATTCTTGATTTTTTTTTATTTATTTTGTAAGAAGCTCTTGTGTCTGTTTGAGTTGTTTCTAAATCTTCCCAGTAATATTTTCTTCAGTAAATAATGTGATTGTGATCTGTCCCCCAGTGAAGGACCAGTGGACTGAGTACATCACATTTTGTGGCCTCAGAACTCATTCCCGGCTCTCCAAGAAGCTGGTCACAGAGCTGATTTACGTTCACAGCAAGGCACTCATTGCTGATGACCGCCGCTATATAATTGGTGAGACGAGACACTCATTCAAGGAATCCAGTCAGTTGTTAGAGAAATTATGTAAACTGCAAGTTTTTAGTTTGTTTTTTTTATCCCCGTTATTTTTCATAAATATCTCAAGGTAAAAAACAAAAAATTACTCCTAAATTCTGGAATTTGTGCTATCTAATCTTTTATTATTACACCTTGTCGGACCAGAGAGAAGGGAAGTAGCAAACTGCTGCGTTAGCCAAAAGAAAACAAAAAGGATTTTCTAGATTTAATGTTCAATTGAAATTGTTTAAGTCTTTGCATATTAGAATTTGCCAGCCTTAAAGAGAAAAATGTCAGTAAGGGTCCCCATTAATCACGACTAAACACAAGAAAAGCTAAAAAAATATACATTGAACCAGTATTGTTGCTTTTAAATAAATGCTTTAAAATATGTCATTTAAATGAACCTCTTGTTGCTACGTGTGCTTCAGGATCAGCCAACATCAATGACCGCAGCATGCTGGGCAGCCGAGACAGCGAGCTGGCAGTGCTGGTGGAAGATGAAGAGAGGGTCCCATCCGTCATGGGAGGACAGGAATATGAAGCAGGACCGCTTGCGCTTGCTCTGCGCAAAGAGTGCTTCAGGTCGGGACAGAACATGCTACTGAGATAACACCTTAGTATCGATCCTGGCTGTTTGTTTATTTGGAGTGTCAAACTAGCAAAACTGTCAAACATTTAAAATGCAGCGCAACCCAGAAAGGTATTCATACCTACACAAGAATGAGTTTCCCAAGATCTTGCTGAGACATTATTCCTTTAATAATATTCTCTGACTTAATCACAAAACCAAGATTTTGGGCCTGATCAGCAGTTTCTTGCTGGAGCTGGGTGCTGACTCCTGATGGTTCCTCTTTCCGTCAAAAGAGAATTACTTTAGTTTAGTTTCGGTTCAGTTGAAGAAAGTTATGGCACAACCATGCAATGATTTGTTTAAAGCATCCGCTCAGCACCGGAATGGGTTCATAGTCACGTAGGGCATCATAAATAAACAATATGTACACAAAAAGGTCTGCAGCACAATATGCATGGCAGCAACGCAAACTTTTTCAGCCGACCACAACAAACCACAAAACCTCAAACCACACCTAAATATACTGAAATATGAACCCATTCAGTGCTATGGGTTCACTGAATGGATGGAAACATCAAAACCTATGTTTCTTCATGGATTTAATCTATTACTGATTAAATTTAAACAATGAAACCGAACCATGTATAGCTTTGCACAGTAACGTCACGCACACCAAAAAGATTATGGGAAAACCTCAGTTGGATGTAGGTAGTAAATTTATTCTTTTTGTTGCATGTAGAGGTGAATCCACATCAGCCTGTGCCCAAAGGCAGTCAGTCCTGTAGCTCTCTTTTCAGATCCCTGCTGAATATAAATCTGTTCAAACAAGCATTCTCACTTTAACTGATCAACATGATATGTCCCATTATAACATTTCCCAAATTTTCAAGTCAAAATCAAGATCTAAATATAGTTGAGAATCGATGCCAACTGTAGCTCTGTAAAGCTGGCAGAGGCATGATCCTCATAAAATCTGCTATTGTAAATGCAATGAAAGATGTTTATGTAAAGGGTAATCTCAAAGGGGGTAAATAAGATCAATAAATTTTTCAGAATTTATTATTGCTATACCGTATAATCCCAATGTACTTTATAACCCCAATAAAATAGAAATTTGTTATTGTAATGTAGAGTAAGATGAGATGAAAATGTTCAAGGCTTACTAATACTTTTGCGAAAAGAAAAACAAAAAGCATTGTGCAGTGCTTTGAAAACTTTCGTTGATCAGCACGTTGTATTGTTCAAATGCTCTCTGTTGAACTTGCAAACAGCATTTAGGTTCTGTGTTGCAACAGGGTTCTGACTGGAGCAACTTCAGACCCCAGCATCAACATTGACGACCCAATCAGCGACGACTTCTTCTTCCTCACGTGGAATGAAACGGCAAAACGTAACGCCATCATTTACGACAAGGTATGATTGAACGCCAACGACGCATTACTATTGTTTGCCACCATTATGCTACGTTCACAATGCAGCCTGAAGTGACCCAATTCCGATTTTTTTTTTTTTTTGTCAAACGCGACTTGTATGTGTCCTCCACTGTGATCGGCAAACGACCTGAAAGTGTCCCGCATGCGCAGTAGAGGGCGCAATAGCGTCACACATAGAGAACGTGCTCAGTGTTTTGCCAACCACCATAACGAAGAAGAAGAAGAAGTGTTCAGTGTTTGTGGAAGTAAATGTGGATCCTAATGGTGGAGCTAATGGCGTCACTGTAATAACTTAATCTTCTATTTATTAAAACAACAACGGAATCTTCTGGTCCGCCATGGTTGTTGTATCAGGACGCAGATTAGTGACGTTTGTTGAGTGTCAGTGACACTCAGGTCAGATGATTGAGACCTGGTCAGATTTGAAAGGATAAGTTGGCTATGTATCGAATAACCAAGTGGCCTGGATCGCATTAAAAAAAAATCTGATGTGTGTTGTTCAGACTGTCATGAAAAGATCAGATACAGGTCACATTACATCAAAAATATCGGAATTGGGTCACTTTGGGCTGCAGTGTGGACGCAGCCTTCGTTTCAGGTTTCTTACCTCTCCGTTCTATCCGTCAGGTTTTCAGATGCCTTCCCTGTAACAGTGTTCACAACTTGCTTCTGCTGAAGAACTACAGCTCTCTGGAACGCCTCTGCGACACAGACCCCGAGCAGGCGGCAGAGGAGCTGAAGGCCATCCGAGGGCTGCTGGTTCACTTTCCGTTGAAATTCCTGTGTGAGGAAAACCTGCAGCCTCCTCGGAACAGTAAAGAAGGGATGGCTCCTACAGACCTTTGGACGTAACCACATGTCTACCTAGATCAGGCCACTAAAGCACTCATGCAATCGTTGCTAACCTGTACCTATATCCCAGCACACAAAACAAACTATAACACAAGTATTAAGACAGTTTATGGGTCGATCCTAAATCTAATCTGGCTCAAATCACTTAAAGTGAAGAATAACAGACAAACCTGTGCTGTCCAATTAATTCATGATGCCTATCATGTAACTTCTATGAACCTTTGGTAGACGGTATTGTAAACTCATACAAATGAATGTGTGTGACTCATTGGAGGGCTGCGAGGTTGGACTGGTAATCCACCATCTCCCATGATCTGGGAACATAGTGTACATTTACGGGTGCAAGATTTTTATTTTTTTTGTTGGTGAGTGGCTCTGTCTCTGTCTCTTTCTCTCTCCTGCGCTCTCACTCTCTCCCTCTGAGGCTTCACCTCTCACTGCAGTGCCAGGAAACCTGTCAGAACATTTGTGGTTGTTATGGTGACGGATATAAAGAGATGACTGGATCGCAGCTGAAATAAAGGCTCGATGGGGCAGAAAAGGAGAGCGCTGATAGGAGGGATGGCTGACTAAATCGGGATGGTGTGCCAGGAAAAAAAAAAAGAAAGCAATTTTGCTGATCGAGGACGTGGGGACTAGTTACTTCTGTGTCATTTTTATATTTAAATGTGAGAGAGAAAATATATTTAGCTTGTGCGTCGTTGAAATCTTGTTAAATTTTACTTATATTTTTTCAACCATTGCATCCAAATGGACTGCCTGGAGTCCAGCACACAACATTCCACACACTGTTGGTATTCTGCAGCTACGTCCGTGTCGCGTCTCGGAGCCATGAAGGGTCTTCTGTGTCTACCTTATGTTATATTTGCTCAAAGGCATGAGGCATTTGTTGAGGTCCAGCTGAGAAGTTACATAATGTGTCTGACACACTTCTTTCTTCCCAACTGCTCAGATTGATGACTTGTTGACCAACATGCAAATCTCTTGGATTGGACTTTGTTTTTTAAATATATTTTGTGTCCTAATTTGGAGAAAACCAGTACCTACTGCACAACGCCTTGCAAAATATATTCATACACTCTGAAGTTTGTCACATTGCTACATAGGATATTAGATAATATTATGATTTTAAGTGGTACTTTGTCAACACAAAGTAGAGGTTCTTTCATGAAAAGTAAGAACATTTTATTGTTTAAACATGTTTAGTCACTAAAAATGTGAAAGAACCCCCTTTACTGATATCCCTAAATAAAACTTACAACTAGCTTCAAAAATGAGCTGATTCATAAATTGGAATATTTTTGCAAGGCACCATGCATTAACTGAATGACATAGATGTGTTTGAAAAATCTGTTCTTCCCCTTTCAATTAGATGCACACTTTTAAGACTGGAAGCTCGTCAGGTTTTTAAATAAGAAATTAGCGTCTTATATCCCTAACGATGGGAAAAATTTTGCATTTTTATTTGGTTTTTTTTTTTGCATGTGTGTCCAAAGGGGGTAAACAGAATTCACTAATGTAAACAACACCATGTTGCTTTTCAAGTTAAATTGTACTAAACTGTCAGATAAGCCCAGGTTAAGTGCACTACTTCTTGGTTTCAAACTGGTGTGATAAATATGACTGATGGATGCCTTGTGTGAACTCTCTCTACACAAAGCCCCTTTTACACAGGAGCCAGAAAAAAAACATCTGTGTTTAGACACAGTGCTCTCCTGGTTTCAAAAATAGTCACACTGTGAAGAGAAAAAAAAACACTCTGAATTTTTGCACAGTAGAAGCTGGCATTTTTACTGGTTATTTCACGTAAGAAAAATATTAATGTTTGAAGTGCTACACTTTGTGATGGGAAAGCAGAAATGTCTTTAACTGACTAACAAGTGATCGTATAATCATTGCGTTTGTATTAAACTTACCAGCCTTAGGAACTGATTTTATGAATGTAATACTTGAGAAATATTTTTCATTGCATATTATCAAAGCCTATATCTACATTTTTAAAACCATTTTATATGTAGATCTGTAGATACGATAAATGAGGCACTAACACTCAGGGTAGATATGATTTTCAAATTGTCTTCCTAACTACGATTTTTACTATAAGCTGTGCTGTTTTTTGTATTTCTTCATACTTGTTTTTAATTAAAGTTGGATCGATGTCTGTTTTCATATTGTTTTGTAATCATTATAATCTTTTAAATCTCTGTCATTTGAGATTTCACATTTATTTTAACCTGCAATAAAAAAATATGTTAAATGTTATTGCTTGTTCACATTTATTACTATACGATTTTTAAAAAATAATTTTTTTTTTACTATTTTTTTTAGATTGCAGTTGCTTCATATTGATAGAAGTCTGGTAAGTAGCAGCTTCAGCTTCTGTGATCAGTTTTATTTGAAAGTTATACTTAAGAAAGATGAGTTATCTACTGCAAATATTCACTGATGACCTCTAACCTCACTGTTATGATTCTGAACTATCCCTTTAAATAAAAAGGTATAGCTATTTATAGTATAAACATTCTAGTTTCACAGGAATGTTCATTGGGAAACATTCTTGTGACATGAAGCTGCTAAACAAGAACCTTGTAAAGATGCAGAAATGCACACCTTCTTAACACAACTGTGCATTCAGTTTCCCAACTTGTTAAAATGAATTATTTTATGTAGAAACTAATGCCTTGCTACCAACAGGATTTACTTGCTAATTCCATCTTTGAGTTTCTCTGTGAATGGCGACATAGTAAGAAATACAGGTTAGAGCTACAGTCTCAATTATGCATGCAGACCGTTCTCTTGAACTCTTTAGAGGTGAATCATGCATTATTTAAAAAACTGATGATATGTTGAAAACAATGTAGGCTAATGTAGCAATAATAATTTGGGTCAATTACATCACAAAAGGAACATGAAAACAGCTGACGGGATATTAGTAAGATTTTCTTTGGCAGATTGTGACAGACTTCCTGTGCAACTCCACTCAAAAAAATTCTGCAATAGTGTAGAGGAAGGGGCCAGTTTTCACCAGGTTATGACAAACTCTAAAGTGTTTGAGTTGCAAGAAATTTAAACTTCCATTTTTGAGCCAGTAGCGCCCGTAATCTTTACTGGTGATTGATAATGGCAATAATTGTTCAGAACTCTTAAGTAGTACAGGTTTTTCTGTATTCCTGTTTAAGTTTTACTATTTAGTGCATATTCTTTGCTCATCAAATAAATAATCATAAAGACTGTGTTCCTTCTGGAAATCATTTGTTATTCCAGAACAGTGGCTTTCCGCTACTTTACTTTTCCATCATTCTTATTGTTGAACGATGGAAATTTTTTCTTGTTTAGATACTAAATTGGCATGGTTTTTATTTGTGTAAAATTTACTTAATTGTTTTATTAACACATTTTCTTTGCGGTTTAAAACAACATATGGGACAAGACTTCAGATGTACAGAAGAAGGCCCATGTAAGGCTATTCTGTGCTTATACTCCTTCACCTGTTTGCCTTATGTGACGTCATCAGAAGCCTGTAAGTGTGCAAAGCTATTTTTAGATTTTATCTCCATTCTCAAATTATTTCCAACTAAACAAATTGAACAACTAGGACATCATGTTCTAAGTGACAAATCGAAAGTCAGTTTAACTGAATTACCAAGAAGCCTGGTATGTTGCTTTAAATTGCCAGAGTTGGGCGAGTTCATCATACTTTACTTATTAATGCCAAACACGAACAGCATATTAACTTTTCAGGGTGTGTTCAGGTGAGTTTGAATGAATGACTCCGACATGGCAGCTCAGAGAAGACTTATCTGAGGTTAAGGTCCACTGTTACCTTTTTTTTTTCTCCATACAAATTTGTCCCTGCTGCAGCTCCGTAGTCCCTTTCTGGAGCAGAAAACACTTGAGGAGTGCTGTGTGCAGCCAATCCGTCATTACATTAAAGGCTGGAAGTAGGAGGCTGGACTTAGGAGTCAAAACATGGCGAAATAACAAGTTTCGCAGGTAGAAGCTACGCCGTACCTGGCACCGTTTGGACTGCAGTTTCGACCGAGCTGGACGCTGGAGAAGACGACAGTAACCTTTTAAGTTTAGCGAACGGATGGCTGCAGTGCTTTAAGTGTTAGGGACGCAGAGCCTGGCTGTGTTTTCCTCCGGAAGGTTGGCAGTGCTAGGCGCGACTGTCAACAGAAAAAATATGGACTGAGAGGGAAAGTTTATCCTGGGAAAAGGCTTTGCTAGCTTGCTACGTTAGCTGCGGGTTGATTAAAGCCACACACCTGAGTCAGTACTCTGATTACTTTGCGGTCGGCTTGAAAAAGTGGGTTTTTTTTTTATTAATATATATATATCTTTTTGTCGTATAAAGTTTGACACGAAGAAGCGGTGGGAGCTGCTTTTTCCCCCCAGTCTTTTAAGTGAAATTGTTCGGCTTGGATTTAACTGCAGTATTCCCGTTCATGTAAGGCAGCCAGCGCCAGTTTGACGCTCGGTTCTGGTGCGGACGGACCCGGACGCCATCACATCACAGACGTTGCGTTCTTCTAAAAAACAACCTCTGCGTTGAACAAGCCCACAATTTCTATTTTTTTAATTAATTGTCAGCACAATTAAATAGTGCTCTTCCGTCAAAATCGGGTAGGAGTTTTTTTTTCTTATTATTATTTTCTCTGCTTGCATAATTTTATCAGACATATTATTACCGGGGATGTTTTACAGCAGCAGAGACGCGGCGTCTTGTCAAAATGAACGCAGCAAGGTGTTCAACACTGGATGTGCGCTGCATTTAAAACCAACCAGTTATTAGCTCCTTACTAATGGCCGGCTGAACTGGAACGGTGCCATTTTCTTAAAAAAAAAACCTTATTTTACATTCGTTGTGTTTTAGTCAGAATATCTAGCTGACATTTTTCTAAATCAGCTGCGGAAAACATTACGGCTCTCGGCCAGAGTTGACGTGAGCTAACCTGCTGGGTGCGTCTGAAGCAGCCCCTGCGATGGACTTGCTATATTGAAGTGTTCCTCGTTAATATATATATAAAGTCAGTTTTCTTGTATGATATCGATAGATTAGGCTCGTGGACAGCCATTTATTTCCTCCTGTCAAAGTTCTTCTTGTGTAATAAGTGGCTAACTTGTTAGCTAACGTAATAAGTTTGGCCAGCTATGTCTGAAAACGCCCCCACACGAAGCCTGGATGACATAGACCTCGCAGCTCTCAGGGTGAGTATTATTATTACTATCATTATTGCAATTATTGCAAGGTGTAATAGTTTGGCCTAGTTACAGTCGCAGCAGACGGTATCTTTAGATGTTATGTCATTTTTTTGAGTTTTCCTCTGACACAAGCACAATCATGTTGCACCCACGCAACAAACTTGAGTCAAACCAACACACAAACCCCAACTCCCTGTGTGCTGTAGGCAGGTGGGATGTTTACACCACAAATCACAGCCAAATGTATCTTCTGATTTATCAAAATCTTATACTCTTTAATTCCATGCCTGCTTCCTAATACTTTAAAACATTTTCTATCAGTTTTTAAAGGCATGTTTTCTCTATAATCATCCAATCTTGAACCATATTGTCAAGAATATTGTAAGGATTTCAATTGATTTAAGAGTGAGACTTTTTTTTTTAAAGTTGTATTTTTAGGCACTTTTTTTGTCCTGGGCAGACTTTTAGTGACAAATGTCATAAGTACCTCCACATCCTTCTTTTCATGATAAACAACAACATTCTCTGGCTTGATATTTGACCATTGGCAGGGTTTCTTTAGTGACTTTACTAGTTTTTAGTTAACTTTCTTTACTTTGCTTAATTTATGCATTTTTGATAGGTTTGTGATTGAAACGAATCACTACAAAAGTTAAATGCTAACCTACTTTATCCATCCAAAAATGCGTTTGATGTTGTCCTGAAACACTCAGTTGTGTTCAAGCTAGCAGTTAATTTGAGTTGAAGTTAAACAATTTTGGAGGTAGTAGTTTATTTCATCACTATTTCATCCACTTTGCGTCATGCATCAGATTTGAACACCTCATCTTTGTTTGTCCACATGGACTGTTGCATTGAAACCAATTTTCAATGTTCAAAATAGGTGAACGTTAAGCTTTTGGAAAAGTGATTACCATATTGAAAATGTATCTAATGTGCTTAGAATTCACGTTCATGCAAAAAAAAATACTGATTTAAATGTGTTTTAGTGATTCTGGTAAAGAGAAGTTAGAAATCGCCATGCCTTGTTGTTTGCTGTAAAATATACAGCTTTTCTACATTTTGCATAGAGGTATGTATTTATTTTTGTATGTGAAATGAGTTTAGAGGCAGATACACTGATATTGGCTTTAGGACGCCATAAAGCAGCAAATTTATGAGCATTAGACAAAAGGTAGAGAATTACCAAATATGATACAGATCATATTTGACCTTCCTCTTTATTACTTTTTGGTGTTATATATCAAAGTCTGCATCCCCAGATGCTTTTGTGGGAACGAAAGGATTCGTTTTAACATCCCTGCATATCCATTGGACTGATGCTATTCTTCAAAAACAAATCCATTTAAAATAAAATCACTTCCACTAACTGGTGCAAAGGCATCAAGTGACACCATCTTCCACAAGATGCTAGCTAAACAGACAATTGGGAAAAAAATGAGGTTCTTCCACACTGTTCTTAGATTTAGAAATTAACTTCCTTTTCCTTTTATATATTACTATTGGTAGAAGATGTTTAGGTCCACTTACTGCTTCATCATTAAAGTACTGCTTGAACTTTATCTGTTCTCTTTGCTTCCATTTTTATTGTAAGGTTTTATCACCAAATTCTACTTGGCCAGCAGCACCCACCAGAGACAAGTGTGAAAATGTTCTTGTGATTTTGGAAATTGACCATGTAAAGGTGCCATGTAGAGTTGAATCAGGAACAAAAGTTAGGCAGCCTTCATGTTCATCATCTTGTTGTCTTCCCTTCAGTTGTATTTGTTGGTGCTTGGCTGCGTGTCTTGGGTGTTGCTATCACCTGTTGATTAATGGAATAACATGCAATCACACATGGCTACGTGCTGCATTGTCTTTGAGATTTGAGTTGGTTCTGCTCACTAACAGTTAAAATACTTCAAATATCAATGAACGTCTCAGTGACTCGATCATAATATTTAAAAATATTAAACATTTTTTTATGGAAAGACTGGCAGCACACATTCCTTAACAATTGATTTGAACAGGATTATTTATTTGATTTTGCAACATTAATTTATCTGGAGGTTGGTGTTTCTAGGTGACATCGTTGGTTACATTTTGAGGATTAGGACATTGTGACAGGACAAAAATCTGAATTGGAACATAAGTTTGATTCATTTGTGTTGCTAGAAATACATTCATATGTTCTAGATTTAAGGAGAATTTTTGACAATTTGTTAATGGCTAATCAAAAAAAACAAAATCTCTCCTAACCTCAGAGAATTATGCTTTAAAAAAACAAAAAAATATTACGCATTTGTTTTAATTGAGCACTTTTTCAGCCTTTGTGTTTGAGTCTAATGACTGGAGAGTAGCTGTAATATTCTAAAATAAATTTAGAAAAAATAAATAATTTGACTGATTTAGTCTTTATTTTTCTGGATGATCTGTAAAGATTTTTTGTTTCTTTTCCTGAATGTCGGCTAAATGATAAACGTACAGGAAATTTGATATTTGCTTCCTTTAGGAGCTTCATCCCCTTCCAAATACTCTACTGCTAGCTTATCAAAGCTTTATGTTATAGCAGAATAAGCAGTTTAATTTTTCTCCATTATTTAAAAAAATAAACATATCATGTAGCAGAAATAATTAGCATTTATCTGTAGCCACCCGAGCTGAACACATTTCCCTCCCTTTTTCTTACTGTGTTTCATTCTTTGTTTTTTTTCAAAGCCGATTTGCTCATGCTAATGTTTGAATATAAGTGTACCCTTCCCCTTCTTTCGGCTCATTCGTCTCATCCCACTCTCTGTGCCGGATGTGGGTGAAGCTCTGCCTCATCGCCCACTCTGTCATTACATTATTTCTTTCCATACCTTCATTCTCTTCCCTCCTGTTTTACGCCATATCTCTTCCTCTTTTGTATACCTATTCATAAGATCCTTCAGAGTGTTTAACATTAGATGAGCTATCACCTTTAACACTCAATTCATGGTATTTTAAATCTCTGGATGTTTCACAAAACTGTGATTTTTGGTTTTTCACATCTGTCTCTGACCCTGAAGTGAAAATCTTCATTTTGAAGGTAGAAGGCCCATGATTGGAGATGGATGAAAGCAGGATAGGTCATGGTGTACATTTTAAACCCAAGGCAGCAGTCTCACCACCCACACATCTTAAAGCCATATTGAAATTACATGAAAGTGGAACTGCTTGTCATTTTCCCTCGTCTCTAGGGGGAGGGGATTGCATAATTTAGTCAAAGCAACCTACTCGTTATTAGTGTCAGTGAGATCTGTGTGCACAATGCAGAAATTTACATGGATCAAATCCAGAAAAGGAAGGAAAATTGATCTGAGAATTTAGATTTCTGTCTCATGTATTATACAAAGTTGAATCCGCTGTGATTCTTTTCTTTTATATTTTTAAAAATGTATTTTCCTAATTCAAATCTTGTTGGTGGGATCGGAAATGTTATAGGATCTCTTTGCCGAAGAATGTTTAATTTTAATTGGCTTGAGAGGACAGAGCAGATATTCCAGCTCAAAAGAGCTACATGGTTAAGTGACAAATCTACCTCAGAGTTTATGGTAATATTCATACTCACAGATTAGAAAATCCATAAAACGTACTAATCAGTGGGCACTTTTATGACTGCATACGGCATCTAAATCAAAGCATTTATAAGAGCAAGTGGAGTTTCTTTGTTTGAGGATGACTCTTTATTTACTGAAAAAACCTTAGGTGTAACAAGGTAGCACACAACCTGTCAACATGTGGTGGACCTCTTAAAAAAAACTAAATAAACATGGTTTGCTCCAAGTTTATTTGTTTTAATTTAACATTTTCTCTAGTGTGTGAAACCAAAAGAGCAAACTCAGTTGACATTCGTACAATGAGACTTTTTAATGATCTTTTTGTATAATTTAGTTTTTTCTGATCCCAATGTGTCGTTTTTCCAAAGGATCCAGCAGGAATCTTTGAGCTGGTCGAAGTTGTCGGCAATGGGACTTATGGGCAAGTGTACAAGGTGAGCCACTGTGCATATGAATTTGCAAGCACCTCTGGTGTGTAAAGAGAAATAATCAGCACAAATATTTGTACTATTAATGATCTTCCTAAAAATAAATGTACTTGGAGCCTTTTTTAACAAAAACTTTACTCATTTAGGCTGATCAGAGAACTCTAGGAACTTAAATTGGAAACCTACTACTTTCTGTTTTTCTGGGGTATAAATAAGACGTCGCACGGAGACACATAATTTTTTGTTTTTTTTACCTATTGGTCACTAAGGTTAGAGGAGGATCTACAACTATCAGATAATTGAGATGGAAAAAATGTTAAAAACAAAGATCTCCAATTCTCACTGTTGAAGAACAACAAAAGAGAGAGTAGCATTTTGGGGTTGCCAAGTCTCCGTCACAACTATTGGACATTATCTACATGTCAGGCAGTTGAGTTGGAGCCATGTCAGGGAAATGTGATTTTTGTGTTGCCATTAAAAGTTAAAATGTGGAGTTTTGATTAACTCTGCTTGGACTTTAACTGGAACTGGATGCTTTTAATAAATAAGACAAAGATGTAGTTTTCTTGGGAACAAAAACTCCTAAGTGAATCTGATTTTTAGCAAATGATGGAGGGGAAAAAAGCACTTACTTCCCCACGATTAATCATGGTGGAGGATCTGTGTGACTTTCTTTCTCTTCCAAAGTTCTTGGTCATTCACATTAGAGATGAAAAAAGGATTTTATTTTTTATAGCCGATTCCTAATGAATACTGCCGCTGTTTTTAAAACTATTGATTCTTGAAGCTAATTTACATGATAAAAATGATGCATTGATAGCAAATCATACACAAGTCTCAATTTAAACAAAAAAATAAATATTTACAAAACAAATGATGTAGAACAGACACAACTGTTCCCTCAAACTGCAGATGCAGCTTACTGAAGATTGAAGACTTACCCCATTGTTGTTAAAATCCAGTCTTATAACATTATCAGCCTCTTTCTGCCATGGAAGGAGAGGCAAAGCCTCTTTCTGCCATGGAAGGAGAGGCAATGCAAGCTGTCGGGTGATCTCAAGTAGTGGTGCACTGATAAATTGGCCTTCATTACCTTTATTTTGGAAGGTTGGTGATCGGCCAATACTTAAATGTGAAGCCAGTCTTATCCAGTGATCTTATCTACCTTGGCAGCAGAGTAAAAATCCCCCTCTGTTCTCTTCTGCTCTGTCATGAGAGAGGTTTCACTTATAGACCGACCCACCAGATCAGGTCTGCATGTCTGCTGTTTACAATCGTCTCTCCACGTTGCTAGTTAGCATTTCAGTCAAAACAATTGGCCAAAACCAGAATGGGCAGTTTAGACTTTTAAAAGATTGGCTAACGGCCAGAAAAATACAACCTGCGCAACCCCTGATCTCCAGGCACGACTGCAGAATGCGCTAATGGATCCGACTTGTTCTTTAACAGGGCCGTCATGTGAAGACGGGCCAACTGGCCGCCATCAAAGTGATGGACGTTACGGAGGAGGAAGAGGAAGAGATCAAAGCAGAGATCAACATGCTGAAGAAATACAGCCACCACCGCAACATAGCCACGTACTACGGTGCCTTTGTGAAGAAGAGCCCGCCAGGACACGATGATCAACTTTGGGTCTGTTTACGTTTGTATCTGCTCCAATGACATTATGAAAGCTTTTGTCATTAATCATGCTGTCGTTAAGCGTGTTTTCCTTTGAACAGCTGGTGATGGAGTTCTGTGGAGCCGGATCAGTGACTGACCTAGTGAAGAACACTAAAGGCAGCTCTCTGAAGGAGGACTGGATCGCTTACATCTGCAGAGAAATCTTAAGGGTGAGAAACTGTAGTTTTGACTGTCGGATCAACTATGCAGCAGCCTTTTCCTCTCACTGACTGTGGTTGACGTCTTTGTTTGCAAACAGGGCCTTTCTCACCTCCATGCCCATAAAGTTATCCACAGAGACATCAAAGGCCAGAACGTGCTGCTAACGGAGAATGCAGAGGTCAAGCTAGGTACGCTGAGATAAAGATACCGAGTTTGTTTTGCTTTAGTAGGTCTCACTGCACTGGTCTCAACCCTCTCAATGCAGTTGATTTTGGGGTGAGTGCCCAGCTGGACAGGACTGTGGGGCGGAGGAACACCTTCATCGGCACTCCGTACTGGATGGCGCCTGAGGTCATCGCCTGTGACGAGAATCCGGACTCCACTTACGACTTTAGGGTAACCGCAGAAAGGCTGCGTTTATTTTCTGTGCTTCCTTGCTGTGAAAATAAAACATTAACCAGAGGCACTATATGGCATTTATTTTACAGAGTGATATTTGGTCTTTGGGGATAACGGCCATCGAGATGGCAGAGGGAGCTCCTCGTAAGTGAATCTTCTTCATTGACTTTAATTGTTTTCATTCTGCGTGCATCTATTCAGCATTTGATCATTTTTCATAATTTTTCAAAGCCAGCTCTAAAGACCTCATGAATGAGCATGTTGTGCTTGCAGCTTTGCTGTCTGTGTCTTCAGATGGACAGCTGACTCACTGTAATTAAGGTAGTGGAGTTGTGAGCTGGCAGTTGGCCTGTGGAGGCTGATGGCACAGATCGCTCTCTGGTTTATGAGGAGATCTCTCTGCTGGAAATCTGGTGCAGAACCAAAGATCGAGAGAATAGTGAAGTGAGGCTAATGCACTTGGTGAAGAATGTTTGGGTTAAACGTGGCGGCTTGTTTTGCAGCTTTTTACCAATGATTGCTTGTTTTCAGATGGATTTGTGTGAAGTTCTGTTTAATTTGGGCTTAAAGGGTTAACTGTTAGCGTTGATGTTGTTTTGAAATGGAACAACTAATCTGCAAATCATAATAAATCTAACGGAAGACTGCTGTGGAAGTCCGGACCTGTCCGTTCCGATGCCGGGAATGGAATGTGTTGGGCATGGGATGATCTGATGGGCTGATGGTGTGATAACCCTCAGCAAGACCCGCTGTTGTTTTGGCTCGGTTGCGGTTCTGAAACAGTGGCTTTAAATTATATCGTGCCATCAAATTATCACCACCAGGAAAGTTGCTCTGATTCAGGTTTTTACGTGAGAGAGCAGAAAACACTTGAGTGTGTTGAGTGAGATTTATCTACAAAATAGGAGAAACTTTTTACATAGAATTAACACCTGCTACAGTTAAAGGTATACTTATAATTACTATGTAAAACCCAATTTCTTGCCTTCTGCTACGCTTTCAGTAAAGTGCCCTGACAAGCTGCTGACGTTTGGATTAGTTGGCTCAGTAGACTGTTTATTAGACCTGGACCAGCAGCTGCAGCTTTTTGCTGACATTTAGTTTAGTGTTACTTTGAATTTTTTTATTATACTGTTGGAAAATGTCTATAAATTATACTTGGCTTTTTTTGCCCAGGGCGCTAAAAGGAGTTGCCTCCATTAGCACAGCTGATTGACAGCTTGCAGCAACAGGCCAGAGAGGGATGGCAGCAGAAAAAACAACATTCTTATCGTTTGATGTTAAGATTCTTCTTTTATAGTATTGGACACTGTATTGACAGTGCTAAAATATATATTATATTTTCACACCTTAAATCTTATTATCTTTGGGATTGCTACTGTATTTTTTTTCCCACTGTTTGTTCCATGAAATCATTTAATATCATGGAACCAACAGCTCCATACAGTAAGTATCTGAGCTGCATTTGTGAGTTTTTGACTGAAGTGACTGTATGCTGTCTGAGGAATACCATTTATTTTGTTAAAAAAAAGAAAGACCTGGTTTTTCCTCTTTACTTTGTTTTTGATATTCTTACTTCTGAAAAGATCTGTGGAAATAGAATTAACTTACTTAATTTTGAATAAACTTAAACCACGTGTTTGAAAGACTGTGTTTGGGTTTTGGTTCTGCTTCATTTAATGAAAACAAATTGCTATTTTATTTAACAAAATAAAATCTTACATCACCTGGTGATCACCAGTGAAAATCTGAGGACTGAAAACTTTGACACCTGGTGCATAATATATGGAGGGTGACGGAATTTCACAATTTCTGCCTCTTTGTTCTGGATGAACTGCTTAATTAAGGCTGCACAAAGTCATAAAAATATGTAATATTGTTCCCGATGATAATAAGATTTGCAAAAAAGGAAACAAATATTTGGTTTACCATGTCAATGCTGGACTGCTTGGTTTTTATTTCAGTCACAAACCCCGGAACCTGATTTGACATTTATATATTTATTTGTTTAAATTCAACAAATATTGAATATTTAGCAACTGTAAATATTGGACGCACTTGTATTGTGATGAGGTTTGACTGACCATACTGGTGCAGTTAGATTTAATTAGAGGATTACAAAAAAAATCACAAAACCTAAATAAATACTTTAATAGATTACATTTTTTTAGACATATGTAATTTATGAAGCAGTATTTTTGTCATTTTAATTTGCTTTCTTTGTTTACATTATTGGTTACATGCAGATACCTTCCTTTTTGTTTTCTTTGTTGCAGGATAAATACACCTTCATCACTTTAAGATGAAATTATTGACTTAGGAACCACTAAATTCTTCTTTTCTTTGCTTCTTTAAAAAAAACAGGGATTCTCTTGTGCTGTAGTGTGTTGAGACAGTTTGTTTACGTATGGCTGCTTCAATAAACATGAATGACCAAGAAAGTCATGCAGACTTATGTCATCACGCTGCTGCTGCAGGATAATCTTAGTTTTATTTTTCTGACGAGTACTATTTCAGAGTTGCACTGACCTAAGTTATTTTCCTCTAAAGTTCATTTGTTATATTTCCTTTTGAGTATTGATGAGGGTGAAACATCTGGTTGGGCTTCAAGTCTTTTTGTCTTTATGGTAGATTTAGTCAGTGATACCAGTGTTAACTGGGCAGTACTCCACCTATAGGCCAGTCTCACAAAAAAGTTTTTCTTTAAGATTTCATTACTAGCATGTGTAATATTAGTAATGAAAAAGTTATTACAGTAACTATAATGACTTTTATTTGGCTGACTCTTGCATTCAAATTAAAGCTGAGAGTGTGCACTAAACTATTTATTTTAGTTATTTATGAGAAATTATGAATGTTTCTATGGTTTATAGAGACGCACGGCTCCGACAGACTGCTGCTATGAGTGACATGGAGCAGGATATGCAGGCCAACTGTCGAGCTGGTGTTTGGGTACAATTATAAATTATGCAGCATGTACTTAGGCCATCACTCCAGTGACTGAAGTAGGTTAAAATGGTCCCATCTATGAAATTCTTTTTTAATTATAGGTGCTGAAGCCATTTCCCAGCTTCTCACTTCATTCTTCAGTGTAAAATGTTAGGCATTCCATCTGTTAAGTTCTCTTGCAAATAACTTTTGTTTTTTGTGTTTGTGCTTGTAGCATAAATTTTTCTTTTCTAAAGATGGTGCACTGTTTCTTTTTTGTTGTTTTGATAGCAGCGGTACATTGCTGTAATTTAAGTCACATTATTGTGAAAGGTTTTGCTGATCCCATAAAGTAATATACAAAAGTATACTCAGGGAGGCTAGTGCTTACTGAAGATGCATTATCATAGCAATTTTCAATCATACTTATGCTGGGCTTGCATTTTCTGCCCATTTTCAGCCAGTTCGACCAACTCTGCTTAATTGTGTAGTGCATGGTGTAGTGTAATACACAGCTGCACAAAAATCAAACGTTTGGTCGCATTGTATCACACCGTTAAAGCAACAACAGAGACCAGACTGACCTGCACCTCTCAACCTGTCACTCAAGAAAATAATGTAATCTAATGTAATAAGAATGAGGGGCAACATGGTGAATAG